>JARJLU010016840.1:0-37260 GCA_030272975.1 Sparidentex hasta | reverse complement strand
CGAGAGAGAGACAGAGAGAGAGAGAGAGAGAGACAGAGAGAGAGAGAGACAGAGAGAGAGACAGAGAGAGAGAGAGAGACAGAGAGAGCGAGAGAGAGACAGAGAGAGAGAGAGAGAGAGAGAGACAGAGAGAGAGACAGAGAGACAGAGAGAGAGAGAGAGAGAGAGAGAGACAGAGAGAGAGAGACAGAGAGAGAGAGAGAGAGAGATCAGGTCAACGTCCCTCTGAAGTTCCACATCCATCATCATCATCATCATCATCATCATCATCGTCGTCGTCGTCTCAGCCCGAGTTCACACGTGTTCCAACATGTGAGAGCGCTGAAATGCACAGTCGATACAGGCGGACACGCATGAACACACACACACACACAACACCACTGTATGGTGCATAAAGTCACACACACACACAAATGGGTGAGTGTGTCATTTATATATAATAAAGCACGACTGCATGAATCCGACCAAAACAAGAATCCTCTCTGTTCCCCTCCAGCAGCCGCCATCTTTACTGTGGTCGTCTGCAGCTTCTTCACCTCTGACAGAAACTCTGTTTGGATCTACAGAACAAACTGATCTTTCCTGGAGCCGATAAACTTGTTTTGTTCCTCTCGTACCGACAGCAGGTCGTCAATATCTGCCCTCCTCACACTGTAAACCCCGTGGCGAGTGGGTCATTTCCTCTTCTTGGATTCTTCTCCATTTTTACAAGAAAAACTTGCACGTACGTCCATGAAGCGACGGTTCAATGTGGGAAGTAAACCAAAGACCACGTGTGTCGCGACGCTGCGTAAAATGTTACTTGAACAGAATCTCTCAACTGAGAACAGACCAAAGACGATACGTTCATCTCTCTCCTGCAACCAAATGAAGAAGTATCTCGAGTTTTCTGCAATTGAACATTGTTGGAAGAATTTAAATCACACAGCGCGACAGAAATCTAGTTTCTTGTTGACATTTTAACACAGAAATGCATCAAATTGTTTAAAACGTGATTTAAAGCTTGAGCTCTCAGTTTACTTTGTGTGTTCTGACTTGTAAACCAGTGAACGTAACATCTCCAACATTCATTCTTGCGCCCTGCGAGTTTTGCTCCATTGCTTCAAATCAAAAGACACCTGAACTTAACGAGTGAATGTCAGGAAACAACAACAGGCAGATTTCTGCAGTGTGATGCAGCAGACGTCCAGGACTCAGGCTGACGTCTGGACATATGCTCGGTGTTTGTACAGTGCAGGCGTCCTCTGTATCATCCTCCAACAGAATACACACCACGGTGCACATCGCATCAGAAAACACACTGCTGCTTCTTATCCTGCATCTGTATGTAAATCAAAAGGTTTATCAGTCAGCGGTCGCTGGATTTCCTTCGACATCTCTGCCTCTTCTCCACCTCGCTCGTCTCCTCTCATCATCATTCCGTTTGTGTTTCTGTTCTCCACCTCTGCTGCGTTCTCCCTCCCACAATCACGCTTCCTTCCTCTCATCTTCCTGACGAAGGGAGGATCTATTTCATACTCTGTTCTTTCCTCCATGATGCACGAGACGACGCGAGCCGCTTCCCTTCGCGATAAAGCACAGCGGCCAGATGACTAAGACGGGTCTGTTAGTGTTTGATCACGTATGAATCCAGCTCCTTTATTGAATCTTCTCCGGCAGTTTCCTCGGTGGAGAAGGAGGACATTGTATTTATGTTCGGTCTTTATTTCTCCTCAGCGTCAAATCTGAACCCGCAGCCTGCTGCTGCCCTCAGCGTCGAGCTTCCACCACGTCATCACTCTGTGACGATAACCGACCCGGCACTGACTCACGGGATGTAAATAAATCCTGAAGCAGAGAGCGTCATTCTCAGTTTCTTGTGAGAATTTTACCACATTTACATCTCACACTTGTTGCGTTGATTTAGACGGAGCGGATCCACATTCTGGAACGTGTAACTGAAGCTGTTTCAGCCTCAGCACGAGTTCGTTTACGTCTCAGGTTATTTTTCTCTCTCTCTTAACTTAGAATGACGTTACCTGAATCACAGAGATTAAACTTATCATGAGACTGTGAATATCCTGCTGTCTTATATTAACAACAACGTCTGTTTGGTTATATTCAGCTTGCAGTGACAGAGGAGGGAAGAAACCAGTAAAAACAATGATTCAGACCAATTAATCAATCTTGTAAGTATGTGGGCATTAATTCAACACTTGTTTTGGATTTGATATTCACACGATTCTTTGCTCTGTGCATCTTGTTTTCCTCTCACTTCAGTATTGTTCTGTTTCCACTCGTCCGCCGTGTCAATTTGTAAAAACACTTCTCATCCGGGCGCGTCGCCTATTTTTCCTTTTACAAAAATCACTTCTCTTCTTCCCTCTTATGACTCGACAGACTTGTTTGAGTCTTCTCCTCTAAAATCAGATCAGTCGTGTTTCCTCCGTCACTTCATCTCATCTCACTCCTTCTTCTCCATCTCCTCCCTCTTCACTTCCACTCAATCTTTCCTCCACATCGCTCACTTATCTCCAGCCCATCCATTTCAGTCACTTGCTGCAGAGTGTGTGTGTGTGTGTGTGTGTGTGTGTGTGTGTGTGTGTGTGTGTGTGTGTGTGTGTGTGTGTGTGGTGTGTGTGTGTGTGTCCTGCAGCTTGCGGCTGTGTCTGTGGCCTTGAGAGGTGAAAGACAATGCTGGGAGCCGCTCCCTGCCTCCCTCTCTGCCTGCCTACCTCCCACACACACACACACACACACACACACATACACACACTACACCACACACACACACACACACACACACACACACACACACCATCAGGAAAACAAAGACCCAGACTATAGAGCTGCTCTCTTTCTCGACCTCGCTATCTGCACCACTCCCACACACACACACACACACACACACACACACACACATATATTCCCACAATATCAGCAACATAAACGCACACACACACACACACACACACACTCCAACTTATTGATGCAATAACTGTCTGTGTATCACTTGCACCTCCCCAGGTTCCTGTACCTCCTCCCCTCCCAGCAGTATCTCTCCCCGACACGTCCGCAGCTCCTGATTCTCCCCTTGTATCTCCTGAAAAGCCATAAATCAGCTCTAATGTTTCCTCGTTGTTCTGTATCTACCCCTGACTGCCACCCAGAGCCTGATATCTACCCCCACCTGGCCTCCAGAGCTGCAGATTAGCCTCACCTCCCCCAGGAACACATTAACTCATCCACAAACTTCAGCAGAGTTTAATATCTGTCCCTGATGACCCTCAAGCATCTCCACATCGATAGATATTCTCCTTTTATCAATCAAACTCTCAGTATTTTCATTATCAGTGCCAAAAACCACACCAGTCAATATGACCAGAAACTGTAAAAACAGAGATGATGATCACTTTCGGACAAAACGTTTTGTGTGCACAGCTGATAAAAAGTGACATTTCATCAAACTCTCTTTATTCTACATGCGTCATTTAAAAAACGTGCAGAAAATAAACCAGTTACACGAACAAGATCCGGTGAAAAAGATCAGTTCCTGTTCTCCCGGGTCTGTTTTGTGCAGCTGCTAGAGAGCTGATCAAATCTCTGAACTTCTCAGAAAGGCTCTGGTGGCCACTCATACGTTAGATCAGTCGGGTCGCTGCTGGTTCTGACTGCGTCCGTCCATCCTGAACTTTATCAAACAGAAAACTTTCATATCAGAGACAGAGAAGTGCGTCTGTGAGAACAGACTGTCTGGACGCTGTTGCTGCAGGTGAGCGTTGTGCTTCTATCACCTGCGTGTCGTCGGCTTGTTATCATCTCTGTGATCAGCTCTCTGTTACCATGGAGTCACATCAGCTCTCGACCCAAACCAGCGAGCAGCGATGAGGAGCATCTCATCAGAGCACTTTTCTGCTTAAAAAAAACCCAAACGCCTTGTTGATAAAATTCAGAGAAACCTGACGACTAAACTGCAGCTGATCTCAGATCAGAGACGAGACAAGAGGTTGTGAAGTGTAAATAGTTGAATAAGAAAACAAAGGGAAACTAAACTCGTCCCTCTGTTTTCTTCAGGTTTTTAAAAAAATCATTGATCAAAGAAATTCAACTTGCCTCGTTTTGTTTTGATGATTCGTGGCGCTGTTCACTGCGGCGAAGAGCAGCGAGTTAAAATGCGCCTGACTGGAGTGATTATTGGTTATAGGATTAGCTGATGGCAGCTATCGACGATCGAGCCATCCTGATTTAAAAGGTTCCCCATCAGAGAGCACGAGCTAGCAGCGTGTCCCCTCTGAGCTGCCGTAGGGCGAGAGCTGCTGTTGTTCCTGACATGTGGGGGAAAGAAGAGCAGTACGCTGCTGCTGTGCACCAACTTCAAGACTTCACGTCCTGTTTATTAGTTTCTTGCTAAAGAGAAACAGAGACTCTCAGTTAAATTTGTGGCAGCAGCGTTTCTCCTCCCACCATCATGAACGTTTTCACACGGATCTGTTAGCTTAGCTTCCTTGCCGAGCTGCAGAAGTGGAGACGAGGACGCTTTCAAACCTGACACATGATAACGGGAGATAATTTCAGCTGGAGATCGATGTCGGAGCAGCGGTGTGAAACAGACATTTTCATTTTTCACATTTTAGACTAAAAAAATGATATAAATACACATTTTGTTGTCAGATGAATCAATAATAGTAATTCGTGTCAGTTGCAGGTGGATCCTGATGAGGACAGACAGGTCGTGTCGTTCTCTGCAGACTGAATAAAAAGAAATTATCTCTGATTTTTAACAAATTTCAAATCACTAAATCAATACTGCGACTGTCACTGCATGTCTGATGTGTTGGTGTTTTATCAGACTTATATGAGTCAGATGATTTACTTTTAATAAGAATCCGATGCGTTTCAGTGGCTGTTGCCCGCCTCCATTATAATGATTACAGCGCAGGTTGATTACATATTTACCTGATCGATACCCGAGGCAACGTGAAGCCGCTCGAGCTCTTATCGGATTTCCTGCAGAGAATCTATAAATGTTTCACTGTCACCGTTATAACGAGATGATTTTGAAGATGCTGCTTCAAGAAGCTACAAAATAAAATAAAAAATAAATAAATAAACAAACTGTCGACCGCGTGAAATCAAAAGAAGGCAAAATGTTGATGTCGCCTTCAGCAAACAGACACATTATGTGGATCTGAATACCTGCAGACGATTCTCACCTAATGGAGTCACTCAGTGGAGAGTGAGGGAGACGTTTCCTTGACAACCATGCAGAGGTTACAGAGTCCATTGTACAGAATAATATAAGACATTATATACTGTATATTTTTGGCTTCAGGAGAAAAAAAAAAAAAACACAGATATGCTTAAAGAGACAGGAGCGGTGACGGTCGACTGCTCCAGTGATTATCACCAACGTCTGGACTTCAATACTTTATTTATATTTACATGGAAGAACTCATCGAGAGTCACGATTTAATATGCAGCAATTTCTTTAATCGATAGTCAACCGATCATCGATTAAATCATTAATAATATATGAACGTATTTTGCTTTAGACAACAGTTTTAACCACAGACATGATCCGTGTCAGTCGTCTACATCAGGAGCTACAAGAACGGATTAAATAAACATAAAGTTACTGAATTTTAACTAAAATTACACAAAATAATGTTTCATATCACGAAGCTTCTGTGTTAATATTCAACAACTGGCAACAAAATCCCTCAAACACTGAGACGATTAATGTCTGAAATGTGATATCAGACTTTTTTTTACATTACAAATTACTTTTCTTATTTTCTCACACTGGTATTTTGTGTCTCTGATTGTTGGTTAAGACATTCTTCTTCATCATCATCATCTTCATCATCATCATCATCATCAGTCAGCTGAGCGTTTGCACAGAGACGTGGACGTGTTTCTTTCAGCTGCCTTCGATGTGTTCTAAATCGGCAGACTGTGTTAGTTCGGCGGTCTGAGAGCTCGATGGGCAGGATGTGGAGACACTCCATCTACACACACACACACACACACACACACACACACACACACACACACACACACACACACGCACACACTTCTCCATCTGCACCAGAATCAGACTTGGTGAAACTTTACGACCTCGCTGTAAAACCCGGCCGACTATCACAGCTCACCTCAGGTCTTTACCAACTAGTTAAAGTCCTTCACGTCTCCTCGTCTGCTTCCCTTTTTTTGCTTTTTTTTTTTAACACATGAAATATTCAATAACCCCCAAACATTGACGGATTTGAAGCCATTTCTCTCCACAAGATTCTCTAAATATACGTAAAATTAAGCATTCATGATATTCACGACGCGCTCCAAAGTAAGTGGACTGACAAACCTTCTTGACATGCTAACAGCCATTTGTGTTAATGAATGCAGCTCTCTGATGAGATGATTTCTACCTGCTGAGGTTCGGTGATTTAAATATGTATATTATTTTAAAACGGCGGAGACAAATTCACTGTCAGCAGCTCGCACGTAAAAATCTGAGTTTACCTTCTGCAGCTCGACACGCTGCTGCTTTATCTCTTACTGCGTGTCGTTTACAACTTTAAACTTCATTGTGTCTGATTGTTACTGCTCATGTGTGTTGCTGGCACACACACACACACACACACACACACACACACACACACACACACACACACACACACACACACACACACACACACACACACACACACACACACACACACACACACACGGCCAAGGTTAAGGGGTGCTGGTACCTCCTTCCTATCAGTCTTCAACAGACAAGGCCAAGGCCCGTCGTTTATAAAGGACAGTGCCCACCCTCTTTCTGTGTGTGTGTGTGTGTGTGTGTGTGTGTGTGCGTGTGTGTGTGTGTGTGTGTGTGTGTGTGTGTGTGTGTGTGTGTGTGTGTGTGCGTGTGTGTGTGTGTGTGACTAGGTCATGGTTAAACAGCAACTAGCAGAGCGCTGCTTTGTTTTCAGAGCGGGACTCTTTTCTGCTGTCGGTGCTCTCGACTCTTATTTAAAGTAAGAAATAATTTAATGTAACGTGGATCAGTAACGAATCAGGAACATAGAAACATTTTTAACTGCTTTAGAAAATATATGTTAAATCTGAAACACTTTCAGCTGAAGAACACGAGTTGTTTCCTGGAACAGGACGAATGATTGTGACTAAAGACAAAATACAAGGGAATCCACAGGGGATAAAAAGGAAACACGCTGAAAGAACATCTGACTTGTTTTGGTCATAAACCTGGAAACAAAATCTTCTTTGCATCTTCTCAACACAAGAATTCGATGTTTTCTGGATTATATCCACTTGTGATACGAAGCATCAGCTCGAAGCTGCAGTAGATAAAAACCGGCCTTGTTTCTTTTAGGTTTTGCTGATTTGTTTTCTTCTGATGAGGTAATTCACCATTTAAACCAAACATCAGATTATGTTTAACTTGCTTGATCATTAGAAAACAAAAGCTGAGGGAGCTTGTTGGACGTAGAAATAAAGATAGTAGAATCGCTGCCGGTGAGACGAGTGGATGTTTTCTGTCTCGTGTGTTCAGAAACTGACACTGCAGCTCTGTGCACCACGGCGGCCCGTCCTTGACACCGCTCGCCTCTATTCTCTCCTCTTTCAGACGGAGAGCTGAATAGGACGAGAGAGAAAAAGGGACAAAGAGATACGTGATAGTGGGAAGAAGAGAGAGATGAGACTGTGTGCTTCTGTTAGAGAGGGACTGCAAACATCCAGCAGCTTCCTCTCAGTCATCAGTGACAAGAAACCAGGAAAAAAAGGAGCAGAGAAAGATATGGCCGAGCTGGAGAAAGGAAAGGAAGGAAGGAAGGGAGGAAGGAAGGAAGGAAGGAAGGAAGGAAGAATGGGAGAGGAAGCTGTGAGCAGGGAGGGAATAAAAACACACTAATAGGAGAAAGTGAAATTCCCCACAGCTCTGATTTAATCAGGGTGAAGAGCCACAACTGGAGACTCATTAAAAAATAATCATCTGTTTATTAATGTAAACATTTTAAGGGCAAGAACGAACTGCGTCAGACTTTTAAATCTCATCAGAGAGTGAAAAATATCTCAAGATGTAAAGACTTTGTTTCTTATTTAGCATTTTGTGGTGAAAGTGAATCTGACGGCAGGAAACTTCTGACAGACGTGACGACGTCTCGGCGACAGAATCACATCGAGCTGCTCGTCTCCGTCTGACCTCTGCTGATTGTTTCCACTGTGACTGACAGCTGACATTCTCCTGAACCCCCCGAGGCCGAAGCTTTCCTGAGGACGGTGTACCGCAAAAAAGGTCGAAACTGACCAGAGGTGACGAGAGGGAAGGAAAGAAGATGATGATGATGATGATGATGATGATGATGATGATGATGATGATGATGATGATGAGGAGGAGGACAAGAACTTCTGCTCACGCTGCGAAAACCAACAGATGACAACGGTGTGTGTGTGTGGGTGTGTGTGTGTGTGTGTGTTTGCAGATGATAATCCTTCAAAAATCTGTGTGTGTGTGTAAAAGTTAGCGTGTTTGTGTTGCAGCTCAATATGTGTCGAGGATGAAGCGCAAAACTATTCCTAGATCTGCATGAGTGTGAGTGTGTGTGTGTGTGTGTGCGTGTGCGTGTGTGTGTGCGTGTGTGTGTGTGTGTGTGCGTGTGTGGGAAGGGGGGGAGGGTGACGATGATGATTTTCAGGGCTGGAGGGGTGTGCGGTTTACGGTTTGTGTTTGTGTTTGTGAGTGTGTTTAACTCTTCTGGCTCGTATGGTGAAAGGATGAAGCGACGGTTGGAAAAGGAGGAAGACAGATGGATGGATGGATGGATGGATGGATGGATGGATGGATGGATGGATGGATGGATGGATGGAGCCACAGCGAGTTGAAGCTTAAACATCTGGGCGGTTTGGATCGGAGTGTTCGAGCGCCTCCACCCGTCCATCTCTAACATCTGTCTCGGCTCGTCCACCTCCATCTCTTCACCTCGGCGCTCCTGTTTTCTGGCCTCTGTTCTTCAGGCTCGCTGCTTCTTCTCCGTCTTCTTTCTTCACCTGCATCTGACTAAAGCGAGAGCTGCATGTAAATCGCCTCCGGTGTCGTCACTCGGTGGCTCAGATGCATTATGGGTAATGCCGACTGCACACTACTCTTTGCACACACGCGCGCAGTCGTACGTCCCAGGACGAGCAGGACGAGATTCTCTTCAGACGACAACAAACAAAAACGTCTCGGGAACACGATCATGTCACGGTCGAGTTATCGTCTGTACGAGTTGCTGAATAAAAAACGTTCATGTGAACATCTGAAGTGTCAAGAAAACACGTCAATTAATGCAATTAAATCCAACTTGAATGGACTTTGTGTTACAGTGTCGATCCACCGTCACGGGACTACAAAACAGTCATGTATCATAGAACGGTCGTGTTGTTCACTGATGTGAGCGCATGACAGCTGAACACACACTCACAGTTTATTCTGTGTATTTCTTTAGTCAACAGCTTCCTCGTGTGTGTGTGTGTGTATGTGTGGTGCTTTATGTTCTGGAGAAGGGGGCCAGCTGATAACGACGGGTACAAATTTCAGATTGGGACACATTTTATTGAGCCAACCTTTGGCCATCGTCGAACCCTCCACGCCATAAAACCACAAGAGAACAGTGACACTCCCAAGGTCTTAAAAAACACACCCCACCTCACACACACACACACACACACACACACACACACACACACACAGAGGCACCTTGAACCTTCCAGGGTTTGCTGAACTGGTGGGGGTGGCTGGGAGGACGAGGGTGGAGAGTGAAGGATGTGTGAAGGGAAAAACAAGGAATCAGAGGTCGGCGGCATCGTTCAGCTCAGAAATTAAAAAATGACCTTCTGCAGACACATTTTTATTTCTACGTTGATGCCATCACCTGTTCCTCTAGTCAGGCAGCCATCAGATCACTCAAACATGGTTCTCTCCACAACACTCTTCATCCACAGGGACCACCAGAATCACCAGAATCACCAAATACTTAAAGATCTGCACAGTTATAACCACAGCGGTGATTTAAAGCTAATCCTAACCCACAGATACAAACATTACTATGTGCATTTATGTGCAGGTACAGCTGAGTCTGACTGACATCGCTGGACAGAAGCTACAGGAGGGGATTCGCGATATCAACGATAATCGTGATACAAAAATAAATAAATATGGATATCATGTAGATAAAACACACGATATTATTGTTCGGGTAGGCTGATCAAGTCGGAGATGTTCAGTCTTGTTAATTTTTATTCCTACGTTCATCTTCTTCTTCATTCTTCTTCCTTTATACTCACTGTATTTGTTCTTTTGATGCCGTATTAACAGTTCTGGTTACAGACTCTCTGCACCTCCATACACTCGAGTCGGCAGAGTAATTTATGTGGAGAACAACACCAATTGCTAAACCATCGTATTGGTCAGATTAAACTTCGGAGCTGAAGTCAGGACGTGAATATCACATTAATTAACTGAATCGTTGTCAAGATGTTTCACTTAAAACCACAAACGTCAGAAATACTGGAGGTTCATGTCAGCAGACAAGCTGAGAGGCCGACTGAAAGATCTCATCCACCTTCCGACTGAGCAAGAGCTTTAAAATAAGCACCACCAACTCTCAACAGTTAATTATCAAGTGAATCAATTATCTCATGTGCCATCAACCATCTCTGCATACTTAGATATTAAAATCTCTACGTTTCCCCGAATCTGCGCAGTGAAAGTGATAATAACTGAGAGAGAGAAAGCTTGAAACCAGCATCAGGAAATCTCCACACCATACTGTACATCGCACCACAAAATGGACGCAGTTCCGCGGCCAACTGCTGATTTATTCTGGTGTACTATTTCTTTTACTGGCACGTCGAGTCCGTGTTGATTTAAGGACTTATTATCAAGTTCAGTCAGACACTTTGTGTGTAAAGGTTGTCGAAGATTTCAGTCTCTCACAGCTCCAGACCTCATTACAGCCAGGCAGGAGGCTACTGCACCGCGCTCTGAGTCAACCGGCTAATTGCACTTACCAGGGGAACACACACACATGCGCACACACACTCCAACATACAACACACACACACACACACACAAATACTGAAAGATACACAACTATACCGCACATGATGCTGCAGAGAAACAAGCACGCAGGAGAACAAACAAGCGCTGCCAAACAAACATACCAGGACACAACAGCAGAGGTGTGTGTGCACGTACACACACACACACACACACACACACACACACACACACACACACACACACACACACACACACACACACAGTCACATATACACAAGCACACACACACACACACAGTGCTATAAACAATATAAATATGTCAACAGGCTGTGCTCAGTCACAGCTGGTGCTCACTCCTGTAAGCAAAACAAATTGTTAGGCTAGTTACCAGCATCCCTGTGTGTGTGTGTGTGTGTGTGTGTGTGTGTGTGTGTGTGTGTGTGTGTGTGTGTGTGTACACGTATAGATGTTTTGTATTACTAATTGCATAGCTTCTTATTTGAGTTGGAGGGGGGCTGTTAATAATTAAGTGGGCTACTGTACCCCGCCCAGTGGAGAGCGTCACACACACACACACACACATCACACACACAGACACACACAGAGACCCACACACACACAATATAAACACACAATGGACATTATATTATATGCCACTAGTTGTGATGCAGCCTCATGTAAAATCATACTGTAATTCCACACATGCAAACATACAGAATATAATAAATGTGCATAATAAATATTAACACACACACACACACACACACACACACACACACACACACACACACACACACACAGAGCATCTATACACAGAAAATATAACAAAAATCACAGAGAAATGTCACACGTTAATGCCTCTGTGTGCATTTTTAATGCTATTTCCATTAAGTTGGCCGGCGGTCCTCCAGCAGGCTGTGTGTGTGTGTGTGTTAGTGTGTGTGTATGTGAGTAACAACGCTGACGGCATTTACACGACAAATATTCATAAGACACACTGCTGTAATCTAAAGTTCACCGGTCGCAGGAAAATTGCCGTGCGGATGCTTTTATCCGGAGCGCCGCTGCAGCAGAGAGTCACTTTCTGCTCACCGGAGACCCGATCGAGACGGTTTCATCGTGAGACGAGTCGTCGGCCAACAAGCGCGAAGCGCTGCGAGTGGCGGGAACGATCGGATTCCACCGGGAGATTAATTAATGTGCAGACGAGGTGTGAAATTAATTCATTTAACCAAATGAAGCAGCTTGTATTTGTCAGTCAGGTGAGTCCAGAGATCAATATCGGCCTCATCACACAGCGTTTCACTCGTCACTGCTGTTGTTCGTCTCTGCTGGATTCTCGTCTGCGGATGTATAAACACTTTTACTGTTAAACTTTTACCATCTTTCTTCGTGGTGCCTGCAGCCGAGTCGAGGCAACGGAAACGACTGTGTTTGAGGCAAACTAACTGAAATACAAATGTAGAGTCGGGCACCGTAAACACTGTGGTTACAGTTCAAACACAACAACAGCAACAACATTTATTCAGCCTGCAGTCACACACACACACCACCACACACACACACACACACACACACACATCACATCTCTACAGAGAGGCAGCATGATTTAATCCAGCGCTCCCTCCTCTCTGTCTAATTCAGCTGAACGCCTGACCTCCATCCCTCCATCCATCCTGCAGTTCAGACCCTCTCCCTCTCCTCTCCATCCCATCCTTCCTCACCCCCACCCCCCCTTCCACCCGGCTTTGGATAGCAGGGGTGAGGGGGAGTGAGGAAGGGAGGAGGAGGAGGAGGAGGAGGAGGAGAGGAGGAGAGGAGGAGAGGAGGAGGGGGATCAAAGTCATCCTGTCGTTTGTTTCCCACTGCCCTACTTTCCTCTGCTGCACCGCTTTAACACATTAGACCATGTGGGCCACTGGCCTACAGCACCAATGTATGTGTGTGTGTGTGTGTGTGTGTGTGTGTGTGTGTTCACTGTGTGTATACATTAATGTATATACACACACAGTATATAGATTCATATACATGTTTCTGTGTGTGTGTGTCAGTGACAAAGATTTCTAGACATGCAGCTTCCTGTGTGTGTTTACGCCAACATGATTAGGTGTAAGGGTGTGTGTGTGTGTGTGTGTTTGTGTGTGTGTGTGTCCCTGCGGGCAGTGTGAGGCACGCAGGAGGTAAACTCTGCTCTGCTCATCACATATTCCCTCTCTGCCTGTATCGACTGCAGCCCGGCTGCTCACCTGACAGCGTCTCTGCCTGACGCTTCCACCTCGTGTCGGCCCGACTGTTCACCCGTCACAGAGGCGTCCGAATGTCTGCGTGAGCACCGTTACGATGCTCACGACACCGGGGAAAAAAAAAACAAAGCTCACCAAACACAGTTTCAGACATTTGGATGCGACTCTGTGTGGAAACTGAACGCAGCTTCTGTTTTTCAACATAAAGCTCACAGTATGTCCACGAGTGTTTCTGGGGAGGAATAATATATCTGGTGCTCGTCAGAAGTAGAGTAAGTTCGACAGTTTCATCACCAACAGCACATGTAAAGCTTCAGAAGCGTCGGCTAAGTGAGCTAAGCTTTAGCGACAGTGTAAGACGTATTCACTGGAGAATGTTACTAACCGAGGTCTTTATAAATTAATGATACTTCGCACCAGTCGCTCTAAGACAAGAGGATCAGCGTCCGGTTACTGTGGAGAACGCTGGTCAAGACAAAAATGCACAAGAAGTTGCACCCATAGTTTGCACACGGTATCAAGAGCGCTATGAATAAAATGCAGATGGAGTGATTTATGATGCAGTGATACAAGAGGAGAGACAGAAATCACAAACACTGACGACATTGTGTTATTTTACGGCTCCTCATCAGGCGTAACGCCGAATATTTGAGGCCATCATGTAACAAACGGCCTCCTAACTTCCATCTGACTGTCAGAATCATGTGACCACAAACAACCTGTAGGAGAGGTGACGAAGACGATTAAAAAAGTGCCTCATCTGTACAGTAATATTATAAATAATTCTGTTTAGAAGATTTGTATAGAGAGTCAGAAGCCCGAGATCTGAGCCTTGAGGAACACATTATATTAATCTTAGAGACAACAGAGAAAAACACAGTAATTACCTCACAATAAGCCTGCAGCTTCATCATCAAATACCTGCTCGTCTCCTGACGACTCTCCTCTCAGAGTTAAACATAAATCACTACAAGACCGCCGCCTTTTTTTTTTCCTCTTTCCTCCACTTCCTGCACAGCGTGGACATCTGCGATCCCGCTAAAGGTTTTATTTGGGATTAGCTGCGTGCATGTCACAGTATTCCAGATAATACCACCAGATCTCACATATTTTATTCAGGTTTTTTTTTCTTTTCTTTTGGTAATAGAGATGATCCGGCTTATTGCAAATGGGACACAATTTACACAAGACGTCTGAGTTATGCCAAGATAATGATTTGTATCTAAGAGGAAATGGAAAATTAAGCAGCGACATGGTTGAAAGGGTGGAAAATTAACCCAGCGCTCACAGAGAGGACTTTAATGTGCAGGTTGGTGGTGCAAAGTGATTTAGAGAGCTGTGTCTGATCTGTAGACACATGCAGAACGCAGAGAGAGGTGTGGAGAGCGAGCTTGTTAAACGATGGATGTATAGAGAGAGAGAGGGAGGATGGAGGGAGGATGGAGGGAGGATGGAGGGAGGATATAGGAGATGAGAGACATGCAGCGATGTCAGGATGAAAGTCCACTAATCTGTTTGACCCACTGTCTCGTTCTCTTTCCTGCTCTGCAGAGAAAGAGGGAAGCAACTTTTAATGGAACAGCTGTGATGTTGGTATTCGCTGATCATGTCAGGCTCAGTATGTCAGCAGATCAATATATTGGCCTCTATCCATGCCCCGCCATTTTGTTCTCCCACTCACTTTTCTCCTCCTCGTCCTCTCCATCCTCTACACTCCTGTTTTTTCCCCCCCTCCCTCTCGTCGGTTTATCCCCCGTGGAGAGGACCTGTAATGTCAGCTCAGTCTTCTGACAAGCCCTCTTTATCACGATGCCTTTTTTTTTTTTTTCCTACAGCAGCAAGAGGCTCCAGGAAAAGGAGGCCGGGCTCTCTGCTGCTCTGCCGCGCTGCAGACAGGAGCCTCTCAGGCGGGAGGGTCAGCGGCACAGAGGAGATCTGGCGTGGACGTCTCCCAGGAGCCTCGAGGGGTGGAGAGGGGGACGAGAGGATGCATGCTGGCCAGGACTGAGAGGCGATGGAGGGGCCACTTCGAGGCAGAGCGATGTGGAGAGGCGTAGAGCGTGCACACACACACACACACACACACACACACACTCCTTCACACGTGCACACGAAGCTGAAATAGTGTCATGAAACGAGTCTGTTGCAACTGGCGAGCGAATCTGGTGACCCGGCTCGCCTGCCCGCCAGTATGAGTTCTGTCCAAGGTTGGATCCGACAGCATTAGCAGGATAAATTCAGAGTGACAGCTCGACTCAAGGTTAGCTCGGCTACGGCGCAACCGACTGCCGCTAGCGCTTCATTTTGTAGCTGTCGGATGGAAACCACATATCTTCCAGAGGAAAAAGCCTCTCAGGAGCGGAGAGAGAAACAATAACTCTCTCCGTGACGGCTCCATGACGCGGCGTTCGACTGATCTCAGTGACCAGGAGCTCACAGAACATATAACCACTGTAGCAGCCTTGAAATTAAGCACAAAAATCCATAAAAAATGTTTCTTATTAATGACACAGCAGCTGAAATGAAACTGTATCATGTTTTCATTACTATATAATCTCTTGAGACTAAGAATCTTGATTTTGTTACATTAGAACGAGGTTTTTATATCGACAGAGGGAGCAGGTTCTCTTCACGGAGTCCACCATGTTTCTACGGTGGCCCAGAATGGACAAACCAAACACTGGCCTTCTGCTCTTTCAGTGGCCGGCACAGGAGAGCATGAGTAGGTGGTACAAACACGACAGAAGGCCTTCGCACAACAAGTCCATTTCCATGTGATGTCAGCGTGTGCATCCCTACTTCCTGCCTGGACAAACTGCAAGTCGCAGGTCAGAATCAACTGGTTCGGGAAAATGGTGGTTATGTCTCGATTCTGTGGTTCCGGTTCAGCTGACAGCGTATCAGACTGGACCACCGACATCCTGAAACACACCTGAAGGTGATCAGGATGAAATCACAGCTCCTCTCATCAGCAGGTGAAACTCTCTCTGCTCGAGCAGACGACCGTCTTCTTCCTTTTTCTCAGGAAGTGAAGACGAAATCATCTCGTGTGTAACGTTTTTCTCCTCAGATTAAAATTAATTAATTAGACCTTTGAGTAAAACAAATAATAATAATCACAACCTTGTTTGGGGCCAAACTCATCCAGCTTCAAGTAGTCGTGAAGTGATCAGAGCTGCACACACGATCTCATTTTCAGCCTCGTGTCGACACGTTTCTTTGCCTCAACGCATCACTATGAAATGTTTATTGCAGCGATGTCATGGCTGTGTAAGAATGACATCATCACCACTCAGATTTTAAACCCTCGCTTTCCACAAACAACTTCGTCTGAAACAGGAGCACAAAATCTCCCGGGAACAAAAGGAATGAAGGCTGCCTGCCGAGCGGTCGGCTGGCAGTCTGGCACCAGTTCTATCTGCTGTCACGTCGCAATTACTGATTAAATGAGCGAATAAACTGGTGCTCTGTCCTGTGCTGCTGCTCGCTGTAACTATGAGGAAAATGGAAACGATCCAGCTGTCTTTGCAACAGGAGTAACAAAAACCTGGAGACGCTGACAAACATATCGATCATCGAGTGGACGAATACTGTGAAAGTCGAGCGGATGAGCGTGACACAGATTTTCCTGGAAAGTCTGGTGATGTTCTGGTCAGCCCGTGAGGCCATCGGCTCTTTTAACGCAACACCCGCGGTCCCCTGAACTCATCAGTCGGAGCCACGAGTTTTCAGACCGTCGCTCCGAGCCGTCGGACAGTAAGAGCTCTTCCCTTCAGCTGTCACTGTTAAGTTGAGTGGCGCAGAAAAGAGGAAAAAGCGAGGTGGCGGTCACGAGCTCTTAAAAGTGATTTACTAGCTGCTTCAGAGGTGGACACGGGCCGGTGTGTGTGTGTGTGTGTGTGTGTGTGTGTGTGTGTGTGTGTGTGTGTGTGTGTGTGTGCGGACCATCTGCTACGTTTGAAACGAGCTGCCTACTCCAGTTAAACGCTCCGACAGCTTGCCGGTTCGGAGGAACACCCACCTGGCATTAACTCCGGGAGTCAAACCAACCACAAGCTTTGGCTGCCGCGTTCAAACCGAAGCAGCTCCTCCATCTCGCCGCCGCTGTCAAGGGAGCGAGCTGCTGCTGCTCCCCACGGAGACGAGAGGTCAGCAGAGAAAACAGCCATGAAAGTTATAAATATTCTGCACCTCAGTCGGGTTTTTATAAAGTCTCATAGCAACAGCAGAAGCCAGAGAGAGAGAGAGAGAGATGTCTGATTCCTCAGATTCCAAACTTGACATATAATCTTTGGCTTGTGATGCAGCCAGCAACATGACGAGGAGCAAAGATGGAGCCGACTTTAAAGACTGAAGTGTCAAAATCCTGAAATAATAATTCTGGTTAATGTCTGTTTTTACTCTTCAAGAAGAGAAATATACATTTACACTTACTTTGTTTGTTTTTGTTTTTCAACAGCATAAAAACTATATACTAAATAAAATTCTTTTTTTTAACTTCATAATTTGAAATACTTTCATCCCACTTGAATGTTATTGTTCTTATGCATCTTTTGGTTGGACGTTGTGCACCGCAGGGTAGATTCTGTCTGGTGTTACAAAGAAGAGGACAGAAAAATCTAAAATATCTGAAGAGTATTAAATATTGTAAATGTTCCATCGAACAGCAATAAAAAAAATTGGGGAATCTAAACAGAAAGAAAAGAAAAAAGGTCACATTTCTGATTGATTAAATGATTATTAAATTAAAAAGTAAAACAAAAAACAACTCAAAAGAAAGAAACATAGAAATTAAGAAAGAAAGAAAGAAAGAAAGAGAGAAGTTTTCAGGGATTCCTCAACATTTCTCCTCTTTCTTTTACCGCCATCGATCCGCCCGGCGTTCGTGCCGCGGCGGCTCAGCGAGTGTTTCATCCATCACTTAGTGCAGCGAGGAGGCTGCTGATGTCTGTTTCCTCAGACTGAAGTCTAATCGAGCTGGAAAGCCTCTTCAGCCTCTCAGCGGCTCTGAGTGTTGTGGCATTTGGACGCCTACAAGCGTCCTCCGGCTTCTATATGAGGTGTACAGAGCACAGTGACCTTTTAATGACAAGGCCTCGCACACTCCGCCACCTACTGTAACACACACACACACACACACACACACACACACACACACACACACACACCTTCCCATGATGCCCTCCTCTCCAAACATCTCATCTCATGCCAATTTCTCTCTTTCATCCTCTAACCAGCTTTTTTTCCTCCCTCCCCTCCCCCACTGCTTCCTCCCACGTCTCATTCACACGCTCTGTTTTGTGTTTTTGCATTCGGCCTCTGAAAATAAAATAAAAAATACACCTGACGTCTTCGAGTTTCAACCACTGTTCTGATTTTCTTCATCCAGTCTGTCTCTCACTGTCAACAACACTGGAGCCTCATTGGCAGAAAGAAAAGATCATGGAAAAATAACGCAAATTTATATTTAGTTAGTTATGATTATCATAAATTAATCAAACAAACTGTGCGATCTTCATGACGGCGTCCATAATAGTTGCACCTTGATTTACCTGCAGCTTATGTTTTCTTTGTCTTGGCAGCAGTTTTCGCATCGTATTTGTTCCCAAAAATGTTGTTTGTTCTTGTCTTCCAAAACCACATCAGTGTTCACAGATCTGAAATGTCTCTTCTTACAACTGCCACAGTTAAAGTTTGGTTGGGTTGGTATTTGACAACCAGAAAACGAGACTAACTTTCCTCTGAGTTGCTCTAATAACATCATACAGTGTTGCTTCAACTGCAGGCAGGATTGCGTCGTCTACACAGCAGGTGAGCCACGTGTGAGGGAGGCTTGTTGTAAATTATTGTATTATTGCATCGAACGAGGTCGCAGCAGCAAAGGTGCAGAACAACAGCAGGAGTCATAAGAGCGGCTGCAGCACAATCAGTGTGTTTCCTGATACCAGAGTCTCTCTCTCTCTCTCTGCAGAGCAGGTGTGAAGGAGGGGACGAGCGAGAGCTGATCGCCTTCTAGTTAATCAATCGATGATGCGGCTGTTCTTCTACTAGTGGCTTATAAAATGTAGAATAATAAGATATGTGGCTGTTAATATACCTGAGCTGGAGAACCATGTGTGGGAAACACCGGATACATTATGGACAGATGTGACGACATGAAAATCAGGAAGTGGATGTAAAATTACCGTCTTCACACGTGATTTCTGAAAAGTGTAACGGCGCCGGAAAAAACAACCACCTCCGTCCTCTTTCCTCCACCTTCCCCACCTCATCATCCTGCAGAAGCTCCGAGGAGAGAAGATCTTGATGGAGATCGGATGGAGCACTTACTCCCTCCTGCTGCTGAACCGTCAGCCCGGCTCACATCAACACACACACACGCACACACACACACACACACACACACACACACACACACACACACACACACACACACACACACACACACACACGGGCTCGTTTCACTACACACCAGCTCCATTGTCTTTGCTCAGTAGCAGCTTACACACAGGCTACAGTGCATTACAGCACCATTCAGATATGCATGGCCAAGGTTACACACACACACACACACACACACACACACACACATTTGTAACAGCAGCGGGGTAATTGCTGTATCCGTGCAGCAATGTGAAACAATACGGCTGTCTTCAAGGTGAGCGCTCCTCACAGCAGGAAGCTTTTCAGTGCAGAGAGAGAGAAAGTAGTAACGACAGGGAGGCAGAAAGCAAAGGTGGGAGGAGAGAGAAGAAGAAGAAGAAGAAGAAGAAGAAGAAGAAGAAGAAGAAGAGTGGCAGCTGAACGTGAGGCAACAGAGAGAGAGAGTTAACAAACATGTCTCCACCCTGACCTCGGGGATGAAACGCCACGGCCGGCCGGCTGGACAGCGTCCATAAAGTGGCCGCTTTCTACCTCCTGGCTTGTTATTGCTCGTCTGTCGAGGATCAAACTGACACACAATCTGCTATCTGTACGAACAAGACCTGCAGGACATCTCTCTCAAACGACCCCGATATCTCACGGACGCCACGTTCAGCACGAAGCTGGAGACAATGACGAGATGTAGCAGTGACGGAGAGAGAAACCGACAGCGAAGTCGGAGGAGCAGACAGTTCAAAGACGCCGTGGCTCCTCTGACAGCGTTCACTGTCACTCACAGTTTCTTTCTCACTTCGCTGAAGATGATATTCAGCGATCATCACTTCACTTGCGCAGCTTTCAACACCTCGATACGATTTCCCCCGATCCTGCTTTTGATTTTAACGAGCAAAATCAACCCTCACCGCGTGCAGATCCAGCAGATTCCCACCTTTTAATCTGACCCACGTTCTCACGCCGTCGTGGTGGAAAGAAGCCAATTATCTTCTCGGTTACAGTCTCACAAGTTCAAAAACAACAGCCGGGAAATGTTAAGATGCTGCTCATTAAGCCTCTGAATTCATTCTGTATAAATAATCTGTGACTTTCTAATCTCCAGAACAACACGAGTCTCTTCTTCTTCTCTCCTGACGAACATCATTTTCATTCAGCAGCGACAACGTGATATTGATGAACGTGATCCTGGTTCCTTACCGTCGTCCTCCTTGCTGTGCGTGTTCTGGGGGCTGTGGCGCATCCTCTCTACTCGGCTCGGCGGGCTCAGGTCAGACGCTGCTCCCAGATCAGCTGCTAGCCATGTGGGCTCGCTCATCTCTGCCTCCTCCTCGCTGCTCACTGAACTGTCATCCTGAGCAGAAAGAGACCAAACACCAACATTTCAGACGGATGTTTGAATTCATTTCCTCTTTTTTTTTCCACAGTTATGCATTAGTGTTGTGCTGGACAAGCAAAATTTCCATCGATTGACACACAGGATTATACAATCAAATAAGACTAACAGCTTTTTTATTCCAGGCATTTAGCGTGCGATTGATCGGCAGAGAAACGCTCTCCGACCAACAGTCAGAGGATCTTTAATCAGCAGAATAACATCGTGTCTGTCTGTGTTGACTCTGAGGTGACAAACATGGTGACAAACGTGGTGAAACAAATGAGAACATCTGAGATTTATTTCACATTTGACCGCAAAGGTTGATTTATCAGAGAGACAATGCAGAGCTCGCAAATTATGTCACAATTAACCTGTGCAACAAAATAACGCTGCACGATATTTTCCCAATAATTTTCAAACTATTCCAAAAATGCCAAACATAAAGTTTTTTTTCTCTGAGCACCAGCATCTTTCTCCACCCGGCGCTTCTAGCTAAAAAATAACGGGGTTCATCACGTCGCCCTTTTTCAGACAACCTATCATGTTTCAGATCAGGCGGGACTCGTCAGCCGTCACTCTGGTAATCAAGAAAATGTAGGAGAAGCTCGTTCTATCGTTGTCCGTCCATCTTCAGCTTTAGTCGACAAAAACAGACACAGAGTCAGTTTGTGGCAGCAGATCCGTCGTACAACAGATGTTCTTGTGAGTGTCGTGCTTTTTATTTTCTGTGTTTGTTATTAGCCGTCTGGTCGGCCCTCTGTTAGCTGATGTCAGTCAGAACCAATCACAACACAGCGCTTCAACCCACACCGTCAGCACTTTCCTGCTACAAAGAAACTATTTGTGAACACGAGTGTGTTGACATCATCAGGACAAATGTAGAGATGTTGACAAGAATGTTTCATACAAAATAAAGATGTTTGTTAACATCCACATGACAAAATCTCTCCTGAGGACAACGAGTATAACAGAAGTGTCCAGAACTGCGTCATCAACAGAAGAAGAACAAAGTAAATATGACTCATTTATGAAACCAGAGAGTGAAAGTGATCCGACATCACTCGGTCCTCCCTGACAGAATTCAGCTTTTGTGTGTAAATGTGTCAGCTGTGTGTGTAAATCCCCCTAAACTCAGATTAGCCACTTTCTCATGAATGAAATGGTTTTTAAGCCATTTTTAATCTCTCTATTCATCGCTTTGTCGGTGTCAGCATCCGCGGGAGCAGCCATGACAGCTGCTCCGCCGCTTCAACCCAAACATCAGAGGAAACACGACGGCAGGCAGGCGAATCAAACACAACACGCCAACTGCTGCTCAGCGTGCAGCACCTGCAGGCCTCGCCGCTCGCAGGAACATCACACTGTGATGTTTTCCCTCTAAACTCTGCGCTGCACACACACACACACACACTTCCCCTCCGCTCAATCCAAAAAACGCTGGGAGTGAAAAATGCAACACTCCCAACGGGAAACTGGATATTCTGCAGCCAAAAGCTGAGTGTTTACATCAAAACGTGTAAAAGCCTTCGTGACCGATCAGCTGCTGGATCGGATCCACAGGAGCAGCGCTGGTGTGTCTCGGTACGACCAGGTGACTGACTGCAGTTACACGCTTCTGAAAGTTCAGAGGTCAAGTCCAAAAGTTCTATAAAGCAGCGTGAACCTGCTCCTCGTCTCATCACACTTGAACTTCTTCATGAGTCATGTCAGGTAGCAACACAGACGGCAAGAAGGACGACGATATAATACATGACTTTAAAACTTTCCTGCTCTCATCAGATTGTTTTCTGTCTTTGTCGTGTTTCAGCCTCGACTCTTCAACTTTACGAGTCGTTGCTGCGACTTGAGAGGACGTTCACGTGGATTCTGAGCGCACAGTAGTTCAGTTAGTCGCCAATAAAGTCCAGACTGAACATGACATTTATTTTACAGGTGCGCTACTCGCAAAAAAACAAGAGGACACAAAGAGAAAGAAGGATTTTTTTTTTTTTTTACGAGAGCTTCAACATAAATCTCCACCCTCCACATATTTTCTGTCTCCTTCTGGACGCACAAGAGACGTTCAGAGTTGTGAACAAACAGAACTCACTTCCACAGCTGTTATCAGCATCGAAGGCGACCTGCACTCTCAGTAATGAGGTCCTGAGTGCTTCAACTTCCATTTACCACACACACAGACACACAGACACACACACACACACACACACACACACACACACACACACACACACACACACACACACAAAGGAAAGATTAATGGATGACTGAGGACCTCGTTGACTCTGGAGTCAGACGCAGTAAACTCCTCTCAGGTGAAAACACGGTTTGCGGCTGCAGAACTCCTGGTTGACGTCCTCCTGCTTCTTTAACACACATGTCACCCTCCGTCGCTCTGAGCCGGGACACGATGCATTATTCAACACAGTTCGTGCGTGACAGCACAAAAAAATAAAAATGAGTTCGTAATGAGAACTGCTCTGTGACGGCGTGACTGAAAGCGACAGAGCGACGGGAGCTGAGACGTTTCAGAGCAAGATTCAAATGTGCCACTCGAGCAGCTGTCAGACGAACAGAACTCGACATTTATATATCGTATTTACTGGCACAGTCTATATGTATTTATTACTGTTTAAAACATGAAGCATACATGTTTTTTTATTTGCCTTTCGGTGGGAGACGGGCGTGAACATCTGTGGCTGCAGCATGTTATAAATATTAAGGAAGGTGAAGGAGACACAGGTTTGTCTTCCTCTTCCTGCTTCTTTCTCAGCTCAGTGAATGTGTTCAAATAGTAAAAATAGTGTTATTTGTTTTGTGAAATAACTTTTGCACACCTGTGGATCGACAGCACAACGTCAACGTTTCTTTCTGTGATGATAAATTGATCAGGCAGGAAGAAGTTCACAGAAATTTTTAGCCAAATAAACTAAATATAACGTTAAACATTAAAAAGGTACAAAATATAAAGAAATACAGTGATAAGACCAAAAATGAAGTAATATGAATACGGCTTTCATAAAATATATATGATACAAGAAACAATTCAATTTGAAAAAAGGTACAAATACAAGTCGAGAGGTTTAACATCCTGGATATAAATTCACCAAACGCAGATTTTCCAGCCCGTCATCAGATCGAGTCTGAGAGGAGTTTGAAGTCTGAATTGTACTGATACAGAATATTACAACTACTGTATCTCCACTGATGAAGCACTGAGTAGAGCTGCGATGGGAGGTGGTGCAGAGGGAGGTGGTGCAGAGGGAGGTGGTGCAGAGGGAGGTGAGGTGGTGCAGAGGGAGGTGAGGTGGTGCAGAGGGAGGTGGTGCAGAGGGAGGTGGTGCAGAGGGAGGTGAGGTGGTGCAGAGGGATTCTGGGAGGTCATCAGGTTCATGGAGAGGTTCTGGGGGGGGGAGGGAGGCTGGAGGGAGACAAAGCTTAATCTTTTGTTCTCCTGAACCTTTCCAGCTTTAAAATAAGGAGCTTGTTCCAAATAATGTTCGGCATGCAGAGCAGCAACAGTGACTTTAATCATTGCGCCACATAAATCGTTGGGATTGTTTTTAAAAACGCGTGTGAAAGTGGACGCGGCCGAGTTCGACCGAAACATTTCTTCCCACAGGAAAAAGCATTTTTATTAATAATGTGAGAGAACAGAAATCCATCTTTAATATTCTCTTTCTTTATTTGTTCAGCCTGTTAAGTTTCAGACTGAAGCTTTTATTCAGATGTGGATGTCAGGAGTGTTTGGGAGGTTACGTTTCTCTTTAAATCCCCAGAAAATCTTCATCTTTGCTCTTTTTGCTCCATCAATTAAAAAATGGAGTGCTGCAGGGGATTCCACGCTTCCTGTGTGTGTGTGTGTGTGTGTGTGTGTGTGTGTGTGTGTGTGTGTGTGTGTGTGTGTGTGTGTGTATACATCTATGGCTGCAGCTCCTGCAGTGAGTCCATGTGGCAGCACTGACCCATATCTGTCTATTAAAGCGGGTTCTCTGAGGAGGAGTTTCCCCGGGCTCGTCACACTGGATTAGCCTCCTCACTTGCAGCCAGGCAGCCCGACTGCACGCTGACAGTAACTGGTAGCATCTCTGTGAGTCTCAAACAGCCGAGCTCATCCAGGGAGCTGCGTCATTCAATGAGAAAAGGCTTTAATTCACAGTCAGAGTCAGTGTGGAACCCACCTGGTCAGGCGGCGTCACGCGGGACGTTTACAGCAGATATTACACAGAAGATATGATTTTCTGCTGAAGTTTTGTTTTCATGTGATCAGTTGATTCAGTTCCACCAACTCCTCGTCACTTTTATTATATATAAGCAGCAACAATGACAAGAACAAAAATGTCAGAATGTCAAAACTCTGGTGGCACACAGTCAGGTAAAGGCTGCAGGTGTAATGTTCTTTCTTTTACAAAAAGCCGCCACTGAGGTAGGCATAAATGTGACGTGACGTGAAGCAGGAAGTTGAGCGTGAACAGGGAAGCAGGCGGAATTTATCTTCAAAATAAGAGCTTCACATTGCAGCCCATTGGGGTTTAGAGCTGGGTTCTTAGTGGGGGGCTTTTAATTTGAAAGTAGCGTCCATTAGCAGCTTCCTGCTACAACAACAAGCGGACAGTGAAGAAGCTACAGAGACGAGGAGACGCTGCAGCTCCTGGATCTCAGCGGCTGTTCAGTTCATCATCTTGACATCTGCGGATGAAGTGATGGACTGACTGCTGTGATCAGCTGTTTCCTGGTTTTAAAACTCCCCGACTGTGTGTCGCACAACAGTGCAGGTCATCGACACCTCCGCCCATCTCACACAGAGGCCGGCACATCGACGACTTGGATTTACATCACAACTGAGGTGGAAATAAGCGTACCCTCCGAGGCGTCAGGTTGGAGGACCAAAACAGATCCCCAGTTTACCGCCTGCTGTCTAAATCTGCAGACCTCGCCACAAAAAGGACGGCCAGATTGGCGGCTTCCTGCCCAGAATAATAAATATTCACTTTTTCTACATATTTTCATCACAGTCCTGCTTTTTTTTTCCTCTTGGGGTTTTTTCTCCTCTTCACTTACAAAGACATCATAACATCTCATAATTAGAAGTCTGTCTCGCACCATGTCGATGTTGTGAGTCGTATCTCTGCGAGTTACTCTGTGATTCACACCCTTAAATAAAGTATTCATTGAGCTTCACCACCGTCACTGTCGTCTCCCACCGTAGCTGATCCACTGATCTCACCGTCTTCGTCGCACGTTTGTGACTTCGCTGCGTTCGGCCTCAGAGACTTGAAACGCCGCTACATCAGTAGATAAATGAATCTGCGCTGCACAAACAGCTGGATTTGATTTGATCTCATCTAAAAAAAGGGAGTAAATAATCAGAGTTGGGACACTTTCAGCTGCAGGTTGTAAAGTGTTATTAAAGCATGAGACGATTTTAAGCTGCTGGAACAGTTTCAGCAGTTTTGTCTACATAATGTTCAGGGTCAGTCTGCAGCAGGCGGTCAGACTCACTGTTCACTGTTCAGGCTGCCTGGTTTCAAAACTGCTGAAAACTGTGAACCTGCAGCTCGGCCATGTTAATCAGCTCAGAGACTATTCTGAGAGCATTAATTCACCGCAGCCAGGCGCATGAATCAACTCTGACAACTGATCAAATGAGACCTTATTTTAATCTGCTCTTAATTCATTTTCAATTACTATCATCACCAGCCCACATTAGCTCATTTTCAATTACCACCTAATCTCAACGCAATAATCACTGGTTGGCCTTCGTCTCTTTGTCGCAGGCGTCTGAAGAACAGACGCTTCATATTAGAAACCCGTGGAAGCTAATCTGCTGCTAAATCTGTCTGATTCACTTCTCATAAAGACTCTGAGAAAATGAGGACTGATGAAGTCATGAAGAGGCTCCTCATCTTCTTCTTCTTCTTCTTCTCTTTATACCGTGAAGGTTTTTTAACTCGAGCTCTTGACAAGCCGGAGCGAAGCAACGATCTAAATGATCCAGACAATCATCAAAATACACTTCAAACTCTTAAAATGTTACAAAATCCCAAAATGAACATTGTTATTATATTTCATCATCATCGAGCTCACAGCTTCTTGCAGCGTGTGAGGATATTCACGATCATCCCGATGATAAAAAATTCTAAACGATCAATTTAACTTGATTGGTTTTTGTTTTTTCTATCACAACGAGGATAAAAATGATATTGTTTCATCCCTGATTGCAACCACAGACACGTAACAAACAACAGCTTGAATCTAACAGTGAATTATATAAACGCAGGGACGGAACAGAGACGACCGACTGACTGCATGTTGGACCAACGTGAACAATTACTGTGATTTATCTTCTTCCTCTGAGAAACACGGAGCTCCACTGTTGTCCAAAAACTATTAAAGACACATCAGCGAGTCACACTGTTGCTCTTTGATTACCACACACACACACACACACACACACACACACACACACACACACACACACATTTGTTATAATAAAGATCTCCATCTCGTACGAACCAGTGAGCTGAGAGCGACAGACCAGCTGAGGTGTCGTGAATCTGACCATTTCTATTTATTGACAAAAAGAAACGTAGACGAAACGTAAACATTAATAAAATATATGAATAATCTAATTTCCTCCTGGAGTCTGTTCCACCACCATCTTGCTGGTTATCAGCTGAAAGAAGCAGACACCTCCCCTCCGTCACTGCTCACCTCTTCACCTCCTCCTCCTCCTCCTCATTTTCTCCCAGTCAGCCGAACTGAGGAGAGCTAAAAGGCTATTGTGTGAGTCTTTGTGCGTCTTTGTGTGTTGTTTCTTAATGGCGTCAGTAATGAGCTGTCCTCATCTGCATACAGATGAACAGCAGCGCTCCCGCCTGCTAAATCAAACACATGACGACTGTTCAGACGGACACAATACAAACACACTCAGCTGCTGAGTCTCCGTCTGTATCTTCATCCTCATCCAACAGCAGGGAAGTTCCTTATAGTTATAAAGAGTTTATATATATATATATATATATATATATATATATATATATATATATAGTTATTTAAAGGTTAGTTAAGTCCCCGACCCAATCACAGGATAAATGTCAGTGAGGTCCGTTTCCGACTAGGGTTTGCACTTCGGCATAAAATTACTGATTTTGTCGCCACGACCCCGGATAGAGACGGTCCGACTTCCTGTGATAAAAAGCTTGACTTTGTTAGCTGTTAGCTGTTAGCCGTTAGCTGTTAGCTGTTAAGGCCTCCACACACCGCCCAGACTCAAACCAACGACCAGCTGCCTTTATCTGATCACTCTGCTGCCTCTCGTCTGACCCGTTCGGCAGGATAGCTGCGCTGAAACAAACCGCCTCGACTACACAGTGGCACGTACGTATGCAACAAGTCTCCTTAACATCGGGTGGCGCTGGTCTCGTGCCAGCAATCCAAATCATGAAAACAGGAAACGATGGAACGGAGTGCAGACCATCATCACTTCCGCCCCTCCCACACATACTGCGCTGATTCGCTAGCACACGACCAATCAGAGTGTCCGATGGCGTTTAATCCTCCGACCGCCGACACTCTCAGACTTTGTGAGCTGAATCTGACCAGACGCTGTCCGGACGGTTTCTGCGTTTCTCTTTCTCCTAAATTGACTCGGTTGCTCTGAGCTGTGGGAGCTACACCACACAGACTGACAGTGATGATGATGATGGTGATGATGATGATGACTGTGGTGAAGATTATGAGAGGTGCAAAAGCAGTAAAGTGCAGCCAGGATGAATAATTAACATCCTCTTTTATGTCTTGTCTATTTTTACCAGTGTGGAGGTGAAAGGAGCCGCTGATATTTCAACTTCCATCAAAAAAGTGGAGAATGAGAAGGAAGAAGGAGGAAGACGAGGTGGAGGAGGAATATTGCGTTATTCTCCGAGGCCACCAGGGCAGATGGGTGGACGTGAACACGGGAGGAGCTGCGAGGAGTTTAGAGGAGGAGGCGAGAGATGTGGAGCAGCAGAAGAAGAAATAAACTTTGATTTATTTTGCTCATGTTGGGGATTTATCAGAAACTCTGAGCTGCTACGCCTCATGTTCATGTTGTCACAACTACAGCAGGTCGCAAACTGTTCAATTAATTGAGAACGATTCCTTAATAATGAAATGTTAATTTAAAAACACATAATACTATTTCAAATAAAAATACTTCTCTTAACCAGTGTCGTGACATTAAATACACCACAAATCATCTTTAATCTGATTTCTGACCCTTTCTGAGTCTTATTTCTCAAATATCTGGATGATTTTCTTTGTTTCCTCATGTCAGAATCATCAGCTTTCGTTTAGCCGAGTCACTTTTTTTTTCCCTCTCTTCCATCTTCAGCAGACAGCAGCGCGTCGTATGTGAAGCAGGAAACAGCATTACGAGTCTGCACATTACTCTGAGTGTGTGTGTACAGTGTGTAACTGAGTGTGTGTAGAAGTGTATTGATTGCTGCTGTTGTTGGTGTGTGTGTGTGTGTGTGTGTGTGTGTGTGTGTGTGTGTGTGTGTGTGTGTGTGTGTCTCCAGGAGCCGAGCAGCCGGATCTGGTCCTATGGCGTCGCTAAGCTAATCAGGTTAGCCACCGGACAAACGGAAAGAAACATTTCTTTCCCTCTGCGCTCATCTCCTCTCTTCCATTCACACCCTTCCTCTCCCATCTCCTCCTTCCCTTTCTTCTCCTGCTCTCCTCCGTCACCTCCTCTACAATCAATCTGCTCCCGTCTTCTTCTCGTCTCCTCCCCCCCAATCACCTCCTCCTTGTTCTGGCTCGTTCCCTCTCTGAGCTCGTCGACTGATCGCTGGCGGAAACAATGGGAGGTGAAGAGCGTTGTTTCAAATTAACCGTCTGAAACTAAATCTGAAATCTAAAACGGTGAAAAAAAACATTAAACCATCTGTCTTTCTCTATTTGATATGCCTGTTTCTCAGTCATTCCCTCCTGAGAGCCTTTAGGTTTGGCCTCTACAAAAGCAGAATAAAATAAAATAGAATAAAAGATCACGTGGAGATTGTTCCAGTCATTTCTAGATTCTCCCGGGCTTGAAGAAACACGGTATTAGATCCCTGCACCGCAGCATCGTGTCAAAGTATCTGCTTCAAACTTCTTCTGCGAAAGAGAAAAAGAAGTAATAATCTCTCCAGCTCGTTCCACCCACGCCTCCAACTCCCGCGTCCCCGCAGACGGAGCCGCTGGAGGGCCGAGAAGCCGCTTAGCAAACACCAATTAGACACAGAGAGAGACGATGTTTTACTAGAGAAGCTCCGGCGCTGCAGAGACTCGCTGCTCAGTAACAAGTCAGCCAGCCGTGAGTATCAGGTATGTGGGGAAATGCTTAAAATACAGTTCGATAATGTAATAAGGCTCCAAGCTGATGATTAAATACAGCACAGGCTCAAGGTAAATTAACTTTATACTCTGGGGTCACGTAAAGGTGCACGTTACTTACTCTACACCTGCAACTAATCATCTCTTTCATCGTCAATTCATGTATTCGTTAATTCAATTAATTGTTTAGTGTCAGAAAATAATAAATCACAGGTTGATGATCTCAGTTCAGGAGCTCGAATTGATTTGTTTTTCTCCAATCATGAGCACAAAAACCCAAAACACTGAATTTCAACATCAGTTTTATTACTTATCAAACTGCTCTGACTTTTCTTCTTTGAGATGCTTTAATGGCAAAGATTAAACTAACTGAAGCTCACGTCATGTTAATAGAATTCAAAGACTATTAAAGTTAAAGGTAGAATCAGTAGGATTTTTGTCCCAGCTGTTCCTGAACGCACCACAAAGACAGTTGATTGTTGAGTCTCATTCCCAGGACGTCAAATAGACACATGTTGGGTTGGTAAAGCGTCCCGAGCAGCAACAAAGAGAGAAAATCAGAAACTCTCTGCAGATACGAGACACTAACACGCCTTTTCTCCACATTCCAGCCTCCCTCTCTGTCTGTTTACGGCTTCTTACGGCTTTTACGTCTTTGTCTCGTCTCGCTGCGTCACAGAGATACTCAGGTACAGACACCTGAAACACACTCACGAAGAGTTATGAGATGAAATCTATGTGCAAAATGAGCTGAACCTCGACTCTGATCCAGCAGTTTCCGCTGCTTTAAACGTGGATCGTGTTCGAGAGAAAACTCTCCGGCTCCGTTTCCTCCTGTTGGTTCGTGTCGGACGGCTGAAGTGCGTCGATACTCTTCGTGATGAGATGTTTTAGTGACACCGCCGCGTTCAAAACTCTCAACCTGATCATATTCCGTCCTCAGTGGAGCAGCGTAAATGAATATCATTAAGAAAATCAATTAAGGTGGACATTTTTTCCTCCTCACATGAAGGAGTTGGGGGGTGGAGGGTGGAGGGTGGAGGGTGGAGGAGGGTCTCAGCCTCTTTGTTCTCTTTGTTTTACAGCCGGTGGTGGTGGTGGTGCAGAGCCGGACCCTGAAGCCTCCCTCACTGTCAAATTGGCATCCTTCCACCTACCAACCTCCCCCCACCCATCACTCTCCCTCTCCACCCCACCTCCTCATTTATCTGTCTTTATTTCTGCCTCCCTTCCCCCCTCCTCCTCCTCCTCCTCCTCCTCCCCCCATCCCTCCACCCTGCCAACTCCATCCTCGTCTGCCGCTGCCACTCTCCTCCCTCTCCTCCCCCCACCTGCTCCACCCTCACTGCAGCACTCGCATGTTTTTTTTATTCCTCCTCACCCATCAGGAGCAGGAGCCGCTCCCTCGCACTCCGCCCTGTTTCCCTTTCGCCTCGCAATCATGTTTAGTTTGTCGCCATGGAAACAGATCCAGGTCGGATGTCCGTTGTAATGACGGTGATTTGACTGGAACGACTGGTCACTATCATCAACACCATCACACACACACACACACACACACACACACACACACCATCACGTCCACCCACAGGACTTCTCAATCATCCTGTGATTGGCCGATGTGACAGACCGCCGGCGAGGCCTCCAACTCACCGCCGCACCTCATGATACATTCATGGCGTGTGTGTGTGTGTGTGTGTGTGTGTGTGTGTGTGCGTGTGTGTGGAACCATTTCACGTGTGGAGGGAGACCACAGCGTCAACACAACAAGTCCTGCTGCTGAGGGAACTACTTCTCTTCATGGATCGATGAGTCAAATAATTCAACGTCTGTCAGGAAACAGGCTCAATAAGAAGGTTTTTCTTGCTATTTTTAAGGAAACTGAGTTATTAGAGTAAAAATTACTTTTCTAGATTCGAAGAAAAATGACTAAGTGACATACAGACATTAAATCAAGCGTGAGAGTGACACTGAATCGATGTTACAGCAAACTTATCAAGCAGTCAAAGGTTTCCAGTCGACAACAGGAATCCTTCCTCCGGCTCTTGAAGTTTGCAGATTTTAAAATATCCAGCAGGACAACATCACATTTTCTTCTGTTTTGTCCTCATCATGAACATGTTAATGGTCCGTGTCTACGCTGAGATGAAGTGCTGAAGTGTCTCTATGACGACAATATCTCGACAACCGTCTCCGTACGATCGACGCTGATCCTTCACGGTCTGTTTCACATGGAGACATCAGAGCGAGGAGGAGGAGGATGTGGGCGCACGACGTGATCCGTCCGAGACAAAAACACGCTGGATATTTTTTCGTCGATGCCAGGGGAAAGAAAAAGAGCGACGGTGGCGTCACCAGCGGCTTTCTGAACCGCAAAATATGGGAGATTTTCAACTGGCAGCGCTCGGAGCAACAGCACAGAAAAGTCGCACGCTCGCCACGCTGCGTCTTTTCTCTGAGCGCCTCATTCTGAACAACTGAAGAAAGACGTGAACACAAATGTGAACCTGAGAATACCTGCAGAGTTTACAGTCCGCTTCCTGTTTACAACAGGGAGCATAAAAGGCCCTGAGATGTGGATTTCAGGTGTGTCGTACAGTCAGAGATTATAATTTCTCGTTCAAGGAGTCAATTTTCAAGGAACACGTGTGGCGACAGAGAACCGTAACACAGTGAAAAGCAGAGAAACATCAGAAAATAATAAAGCTGTAATCAGTTAGAGGAAAGCCACGTTATTTATAGGAGACATTGAGACGGATAATAAAAATTCCTCTTCCTGAACAGATTCTCTCACACAGTTTATATAATGCTGTTTACATCTTTACAATCTGTGTAATCACTGTGGGGCGACGTCGCAAATCAATACGTTTTATTCTTCGCGGAAACATTTGATTTTTATGATTTTTCTTTCCTCGGAGGCGTTTGTGTCATCCATCAGATGTCTCTCAGGTGATGTTTCCAGGAAGTTTTATAACATATACAAATATTAGTATGATGATTACATACGTGATAGAGGATATTTCTCAGGCGGACAAACCGATCGCGCTCCAATTAACCAAGCCGACGTGTTTACAGACTGTGGGCGGAAATTACGACCCACGGAGGAAAACACATCAACTCCTCGCAGGAGAAAAAACCCGTCTGAGAAGAAGAAGCTTGTTAGTGAGTCATCAGCGTGGACACACACGATGAACGACGGTCATCGCCGCGGCGAAAACCGGTTTGAGCGTGACGACGCGGCTCAGTTCAGGTGGGTGAGAGCGTCTCTGTTTGGACATCGCGGTTACATCTGCTGCTGAGAAGGCGGCGATGGAGATTGCATATGAGCACACGACAACATATGATGGTTAAAGTGAGCCGGCTGACATTCAGACGCATCAATCTGACCCGCGGCACGGAAAATTTGAGGCGCCGGCTGCCAGTCAGTCGTCGTGACAGCCGCTCAGGATTCAGACCGACAGCGACGTCTTATTCTCTGACTGCATCCACCGCTCACACAGATCGATGAGCGCTGGAGGGAAGAGGAGAGGATCATTTCTGAACGGAGAGAGGTGAAGATATTGATAAGAGGCAAGCTGGCTGGACACACACACACACACACACACACACACACACACACACACACACACACACACACACACGCTGCTAGGATTAACAGGCCGAGGAGCTCCACTGCAGAATATTGATTTCTGAGAAAACTGGCCATGAGGAGGAGGTGTGTGTGTGTGTGTGTGTGTGTGTGTGTGTGTGTGTGTGTGTGTGTGTGTGTGTGTAGAGGGGTGGGGGGGGTATCACCACTGAAACACACACATAGACTAATAATACTCGATGCAGCAACATCAGCAGCAGAGAGACAGCGAACAGAAACCTGCAGCTGCTGAACACACGACGCTCGGCCACTGAACGTTTCTGCACATTCGTTAATCACATCAACATACGTGTCGTTTCACACCAGGACGATTAGCGTCTGCAGCGACTGCAGTCGGAACGTTGTGCAATGTTTTACTTTATACGATGAAATATAAAGGATTCACAGTATCACATCATTTTTACTATTATTACCAGTAATTATTAAAGCCTGTATTTCATATCTGTTACCTGAACTTATCGTCCTATAACAGATATATCGTACTGCGTTTGATTTGAGGGGTTTATTGCATAAAACGTGTGTATATCAACTGATTAATCGATATCAGAACTAACTGTGGTATCAGACCCTAAAGTCGAGCATCTGTAAGACTAACACTGAACCGCTAAACTATCTGTTATCTAATAAAACTGCTACAGTAGAATTCAATACTGTGGAAGAGCAAATTAAAAATTAGCCGAACCATTCGACTTTTTTAACAAGACTTGGGGACATTTTTTCGCCGCACAGTGGAATTATGATGTTAACCAGGTGTTTTTGTGGCTGAACCTGAGCAGACTATAAACACAGAGTTGTCACAAACTTAAATCTGAAATCTGAAACGTTCACCGCCAACATTTCTTCCAACATTTGGACAGCGTGAGGACAAAATGGTCAAAGGATATGAAGAAATATAACGACAGATATAAAAACTGTGTGTGTGTCTGCCAGGTTAGCAGCACAGTGTAGAGGAGACGGCCGCCTCTAATCAATAAGCTGCCACTGACCTTCATTGATCAGTGACACCGTCATGACCGGTCACATGACGGCTCCACTTCCTGTTTGACCAACGGGCCGAGTTTCATCCTCGTGTCTTTGTATTTATGACTGCAGCTGATTCCAGCCTCCAGAAATAAAGAAACAGAGCGAGACGGACTGATATCATGTAACAGACACACACACACACACACACAGACGCACACAGACACACACACTCTAACAGCTCAATAGCTTCATCTCACCAGACAAAAAGCCGGAGTCGTCTCTCAGAGTTCCTGTGGCTTCAATTCGGCTCTTAAATCGGGGGATCCATTATGTCCGACTTCTCCTTTGACTCTTTATGTGCATCTCTGGTGCTAAGCGACTTTATCACTGCATTACCCAGAGATCACTTAGGAAACTCGGGCTCTGTGAGGCCTTCTTACTCGGTGATGGAAGGAAAATCATTAAAGGAAAAAAAAAATAAGCTAAAAAGTGTTTCTGTTGAGAGGAAAGGAGCAGCTACAGTCCCCTCGGAGCCAAAATCTGCTGAAAATGTGGAAAGAATATTGTTGAAAATCCACTTATTCCACCTGTGATGATGACAAGGAGCCAACAAACCTCTTGTGTTGGGTGTGAAAACCACAGAAGAAGAAAAGCAAACATGCTCAGATCGAGATGTGAGGACGGTAACCGGATTAATCTCCAGTTTGACGTCAAGCCGATCGTCGTTGGATTAAACCAAACCGAACACAGAGTACGAATACTATGTTTTTACAGTCTGCACGCTAAACGCTACGAACAAAGAGAAACAGCTCCAACAACTTAATGTGAGTTTTAAAAAAAATAAAATAATAAAATCATATGAGTGCAATAAATAATAAATGTCTCGTAAATTAAATCTTAACACAAAACCCACAAAACAATCTTATCTGTCCTGACGACGAGGAAGCAGCTCTGACACAAGCGTCTCTCTCTGTAATCTCGTGAGAGGAATCCCTGAAGAACGTCAGAGGAGCCGATACATTTTATCGCAGCACTCAATTCAAAAACACGACATTCACCCTAATCCAGCAGCACCTCAGTCCAGAACAAAAGCATCACCTGAACACACACTAATACACACATTAATATTATATTGTGATGTTTTCAGAGCCATGACATCCTGACGCCATCACTGCACGATGTGTCTTTACACAGCAAGTCGCTTGTTAGCTGCTATATTCATGTTCAACACATCGGATATTTAACCTTTAAGTAATATGAAAGTTCAGTTCTCCGGCTGAAAAGATTGTTAAAAGTAACGACAGAGATCACGAGGACAACGGTCGTGCAGCCGTCTAGTATAAAGAGAGAGGAGCAGATACATGATGCAGGCGTTGAAATGACGACGGTGCTCCGGGTAGCTGCAGTCTGTTTGTGGATCAACGAAAGGGAAACAGAAGATTTAGGACTGCAGATGCACAAAGTCTTGTTATAATGAAGCAGCATTTCTCGCTAATATAGCCACTTCTGAGAAAGTGATAGAAAAGCTGAGATGGTACTGGTGAAGATGCAGAGGCAGAAAACATGGAGTCACCTTTTCTTTTTCCTGTTTCTCTCACTGACGGTGAAATAACGACAGATGTAAAAATGTTTGCAGGAGGCTTTGGCTCAATATGCGTCTAAACTAGGTTGAAATAAATGTACACAGTCTATATAAAGACATAATCTCATCATTTCCATCCATTAACAACCAAGAAATAAAGTCCGAGTGGGACAAAGAGGCCACTGACGGCAGTCTGAGTTCACTTTATCTTCAGAAACCAGTTTATAAAACGGTTATTTAACAAATACTCTGCAAACACGAGTTGATGTATTGAGATGAACACGACCATCAATAAAAATGTCCCAGACAGGAGGACACGAGTTATAAATATATCTCTCTGCCCTCCACTTCCTCTTTCTGCTTATTAGTGCGAAACCATAGATCCACATGAAGCAACCAAAATCTAATTTTACAGGTCAAAGAGTGCATCAGAACCTGAGGAGGAGGAAGAGGAGCAGGAGGAGGAGGAAGAGGAGCAGGAGGAGGAAGAGGAGCAGGAGGAAGAGGAGGAGGAGGAAGAGGAGCAGGAGGAGGAGGAAGAGAAGCAGGAGGAGGAAGAGGAGGAGGAGGAGGAGGAGCAGGAGGAGGAAGAGGAGCAGGAGGAGGAGGAAGAGAAGCAGGAGGAGGAAGAGGAGCAGGAGGAGGAGGAAGAGGAGGAAGAGGAGGAGGAGGAAGAGGAGCAGG
>JARJLU010016836.1:0-33294 GCA_030272975.1 Sparidentex hasta | reverse complement strand
ATATATTTATTTTTTTTTATTTTTTTTTGAAAAGTAACCGGGTGTCATATTGTTGTTTGGGTACTTGACTTCCTGTCAGCTCAGTGCTAAAATCAGCTGAATTTCTGCGTATCCTCCTGCATCAAACATTTTGGTCCGCTTGTAAATGCTGCCGCGTGAACACAATCCAAACTCGAGGCAACATATACAACATTTGACAAGTTGGTCCCTGATTCGGACCAGAGCAAACAAACAATAGGTGTGAAAACGCCCTCAGATACGCACATTTACAATTTTGTGCATGACAATGACATATTACAGAGATGAATGACCTCTAGCTGACCTCAGGGGTCAAACTGAGAATGCCTCCCCATCTTAAATTAAAGCTTATGTCCTGACGAACAAACCCTGAAAGTTTCATGCTTCTTTCACAAAAAGCAAGATTGTCCATATTTTAAAAGCTTAACAGCCCCACTATGAGTGCCACAGACAAGGAAGTTAAAAAGTAGCCTAGCTAAGTCATGGATAAACACATTGGATAAACACATTCATGTTAATTTTGTAACTGCATCTTATTGGATTTACTGATAATAAGAATAATACAGAATAGCAATTTGTATAGAATATACAGCAGACCTATTCAAGTAAATCTACTGAGATTTGAAACAGTGAAATGCTAAGGGACCAGACTATTACCTAACATGTGTCTAATGTGGAAGGCTCTGTATTTCAATGTTTTAAAACAATGCATTTTTTTTCTCCACTTTGTAAGTTTTCAAATCGGAAAAAAGTGACATTATATACGCAACAGTGAATGCACCTTTAAATCTCTTGCATACGTTGTCAGTTCAACTTCTGCTTTCTAGCCTAGGTTAAACTTTTTGAATGAAATAAGAGTATTTTTGTGCTTAGTAACTAATGAATGGCCACATTAACCTACTAACAAAATTATCAAAAGGCCAGATTGAGGTTGTTAAAGTAACATGTTCAGCCCACGGGCTGCCAGTTGTGCAGGTTTGGTATACATTCATGTAAATGGATAGGGCCTGCATGGATGGGTGTGTGCATGTGTGCATGTATGTTGTCATGGTTCTCACTAATTATGGCAAAACAATCAATCACTGTTGGAGGTTTAAGCTTCTAATCTATAATTCATATGCATCTCTACAACAGATCAGAGGACTGGGAAACAATGATCATTTCTACTAAGCAGGCCCTGGTCTGAAACAACAAATAACTGATTAGACAGTTCTCTGGTTTAATATTATTTGGAGGAACATACTCACCAATGAGTCCCCTTTTCAGTAAACACATGTTGTTCTTTTTAAATGAGGCATGAACCTTTTAGACCAACGACCATGCATGTCAGTGCATAAAAAGCAATGTCATTAAAGCCTCATTGCATTCTTAATTTATCCCAACCAAATATCCTTTGATCAGCAGCTGAATTTGTGTTTACCTGTAATGGATTCCATATTGGAAATATAAATAAAAAGAGTCTGAAAGCTTGAGGCAAAATTAAAAAAAAACTGCAGGTGTGATTTGAATGCCCTCAGAGATTGTTATCTTGGCTTACCTTTGATAAAAATGACCATCAAAAACCAACATTTACTCCTCTGCATTTCTTCATCTTCCTGTCCCTAGCTGCATATGTAAAGACACCACTGAATGACTGATCCAGCCACCCTATTCTATTTATTTGGCAGCAGATCAACTGCTAGGCTGCCTTGGACAGATGACATGTTGGCTTCCCTTTCCACCTTTGTGCCTTTCTTATTCAGTTTCAGTGCATCTGCAAGCAATGCCAGAGCTTACAGAAAACCTCTAGCTCTATTATAGAAAACCATACCTCAGTACTGGTAAGGACCTATGTCTTTAACATTGTGGTACACATGCACAGGTTCTTAGGACTCATACTAATATCTAAATAGGACTGCACAGATCTCAAAGGACACTAAAATAAAATCCTGGCGACAGTCTGTTCAACCTGCTGATGTCTGATGAAAGATGCAGAAGTGTATGCTACCATATCAACAGACAAAGTAATGTTTATCTTATGTAGCATAAAAGGACTCAACCTTCACTTTATTGTATGACCCGGTGTTGTAGAATGACAAACAAATAAACCTTGACCACTGAAAATTGAAAGGGCCGGTAATGGCCCCCTGCAGTGTTCATCACTGACCAACAAAAGCTGTAAAATTCAATAAATTGATGACTTTGCTATTCTTGGGGCAGTGGTAGCTCATATTGTAGGGATTTGGCTTGGGGACCAAAGGGTTACCAGTTTCAAGACCCAGTCAGATCAGTCACTCTGGAATGTTGACAAGTAATTGTGAAAGTGCCAGTTCTCTTCATGGACACCACTGAGGTGCCCTCACAGCAACTTATATATTGAAAAAAAACAGCAACAGTCAGCTCTCATGACCAAGTCTTCAGTGAACGCCCCTTGGAAAACAGCATCCCTCTTCAGGAGTGAGAGCCACACAGCATGTACTATTTACTGATGTGATTATTTGATGGAATTTAGAGCAAAAAAGGCACCTTTGTCACTTTCCATGATGCTTGGTGGGTAAGGATCTCAATCATGACATTTTAAAACTGCATCCATATAATTATAAACAATTGCCGAACACATGTTTAGATTGACTGGTGGAAAAAACTTTAAAAACACACAGTTCTCGGGGCGCCGTATAGCTCACTCGGTAGCACGCGCGACCCATGTGCCGAGGCTCTGCAGCGGACCCGGGTTCGACTCCCGGCCCGGGTCCCTTTGCTGCGTGTCACTCCCCGTCTCTTTCCCTGTTTCCTGTCCTAACTCTTCAGCTGTCTATCAATAAAGCCGAAAAAAGGCCAAAAAAAATACTTAAAAAAACACACAGTTCTCAACATTATTGTATGCCCTCCGGTCTGCCTACAACACTGCATAATTATATCTAAGGAATTCAAAGCATCTTATCTATTAGCATGCAGTATCAGCATTGATCAGATTTGTGGTACATGATCATTTCAAACAGGCTTATTGCAATTTGGTACGAAAGACCACACATCGAAAGCTTTACTTTATAGTTCTTAAATGTATTTTGTCTTGTGACATGAACATACTGCTACAATATAGAGCACTGTTGAGGTCATACTTATGTAGAGGGTTACTCTACCACACTATACTTATCAAACACATTTACACACCACCCACAACACAACATTCACACAAGAAGACGCACCCAGGTGAATTCATTTAATTCAGTTTATTTGCTGAAAATACTTTAAAAAAAGGGGTTTGCTACTTGGGATATTTTGAGAAGTAAAACGTATTTAGTGATAAACTCATCGGTAAAGTTACTTGATTTCTCATGGTATTTCACTGGTAAAATCTGTTGACAAAGGTCCAGGCCTGTAGAGGGCGCTCTCAGAGTGGTGGGATCAGGCTGCGGTGGACGGCGCTATAGCAGATTAAAACTGCATAGAAGCCGTCTGCCACGGAAGCTGATGTGTCTGTCTTGATTTCCATCACAGGTTAGTAAATAGATGTTTTTTTTGGTAAAATAACCTGTTGTTGTTGATGTTAAAGACCTCTGAACGAGTGCACTATGTATATGTTGTAAAATTAACGGTGTAACTTCTGTTAATATTGAGTTTTCAAGCGAAGTTGCAAAGTTACAGATGCTAGCAGCAAGGAGATTAGCTCCAGTCACCGAGAGTAACGTGGAGCGAACGTCATGTAAACACACTGTGAAATGCACAGGCATGTCTCGACAAAGAACTGAACTTTGCGTCAAACGCCTAACAAGGTTGAAGTAGATGAAGTAGCAGTAGTTTTAACGGACTACTATTGGCTTAAGAGTTTGATAAGTTATGAGGTTAATTGAATGTTGATTAAAGCTATTTGTAACATGATTTGGTAAGGATAAGCCTAGCGTGGGTCACGTGTAACATTGTAAACTCACTTGGTGAACAACAATAATGAGGTTGACTTGAGAAAGCTGTGCAATTATATTAGATGTGGGTTTATTTGTGAAGTGATGTAAGAAACTGACAGCTTTACTTTTGAGTTTATGTAACAGCAAGTCTGGTTAAGAATTTATTTGCTGTTGTTTTGCTCTACTCCTAGAGAATATCACTAGGTGATGTGTGAAGTTACGTGGATGTGTTGTAATGCAAGTAAATGAGTAAGTTAAAAGGATTGTCATGTCTGGAACACCATATACTTTTATAATGATATGTTATGAAGAAATGATGTTCTTAAAGGTTGATATGAGCAGAAAAAAACTGCATAGAAGCTGTCTGCCACGGAAGCTGATGTGTCTGTCTTGATTCCCATCACAGAGTGATATTAAAGATACTGTGCCACACTCACGCCAAGGGCGTGGCCGTTACACTTACCTACTTACCCATATTCTGTGCCAGTTCATCTTCGTCTCCCTGCAAGTGTTGCAGCATTTCCTCTGGTTATAGCTTCTCTAGTGTTTGATCCTGATTTTGATCCTGACTTTTTGTCTCTGCCTGATCCCATTGTCTATGTTTGCTCCACTGATCTCTGTGTACCAAAGTATTTTGATTCCAGGAAATATTTTTGCCTTTTAAACCTGCTCTATCTCAAGTCCTAGTCAAGTGCGTCACACCATGTTGGTTTTGAGCTGTGTTGTTCCTGCAGCATACCACATCATCTGTGGCTTCATGGTTGTGAGTCTCAAGTTTTTTCAGCACAAGTCCACATCAAGTCACAAGTCTCTGTGTGTGTCAATTTAAAGCTTGTGCTGGTAAGATGGAAAAGCCTATGCTAATTTTTGAGAGTATACAGCCAGTAAATATGCTCTCTCCCAAGCCACTTCCCTCAAACCACAAACCTGCACTGCTCGACAACTGCCGAATATAGCAGACGGAGTCTGAGTCCTCATGAGTGTTAAGAAAGAGAGTGTATTGGTGTATCATTTTAATCAAGTAAGTAGCTACCTCATGTCACATTCACCTGTGAGTAAAGACCTAATATCACACTAAACGTAAACAACCATCATAGCCATTACTAGCACTAATACCTGTCTGTGTAGCTTCATAACCATTCATAAATTGTTTTGAGAGAATATTTTGATGTTGTAAAATATTGCTTGTTTAAACATTCAAATTAGTTGTGGGCCTGCTACTTTTTTTATGTTACCCTCAGTCATTCACAGACGAACATGAATATTGGACTCATGATGATATGATGTATTGCTTGTTGTTAGAGGTTCTACAAGCATCATTGACTCTGATGACAAGGACACACTGGAGCGTAGCACATCAACATGTCGGAGAGGACAACAGGAGGGCAACCAGCAGTGTCCGAGGAAGTGGAGGCAGAGAGTGACAAGTCAGGGAGCAGATGTTCATTCATTGAGTAGAAGATCTTCAAGCTCAAAGGATTGCACATGGCAGGTATCTAAAGTGGAACATTACTGGTGCTTTCTTCCAATAAACACCACCTAAAAACTAAACTACTTGTGTTTGTACAGTATGTTAACCAGGCATGTAAATTGGACACAGTGCTCTAATCAGAATCACATTTCTTGCCAAATAGTTTTCTACAATTATATTTGAGTTTTGGATAACAGTAAAGACAGTAAGTAGAGAAATGTAAAGAATGATAAAGGGCTGGTACTTCAAGTCAAAAGCACATATAGTTAAAATGAAATAAATGTAATATAACATCTGTACACTTTTGTCCAGGATTGTCTAAAGTATTGACCATTGAGCGTGTATGAAATGTTCACAGTATGCTGAGGACAGTCAAGCTGTGTTCCATTAAGATATTTAATCATGTTGCTCATCTGTTGCTTTACAGGCCAGAATTCAAGGACTACATTTTGAGCAATCACATCAAGTGCTAAGCTCTGCCTGACACCTATTTATTTGTCATTCTGTATTTACTCCTTGTTTTGCATTATCTGTAAAATGTTTGAATAAAGTGTTGAAAATGTTAAATGTCTTATCTTTACACTTCCAGCACAAACACCAGACCCATCAGAGCTCTTGGAACACATGTAAATAAATAACACTACAGAAACATCTTATTTCATTTAGACAATATACAGTACAACTAGCATAAACAACTATAGTACATATAGTATAGTACAGTATAGTATAGTATACTATAGCATAAACAACTCAGTCCAGAGGTCTCTTGACTGAATATGAACACAGATCAGTGTTGGTCAACAGGTTAAGCTGCTGATGTCAATGAGACCCACTACCATAAAACCAGAGTAGCAAGCCTGAGGAGCTACCAGCTCAGTACAAGCCTGCACTTGACCTAGCTCCCTGCTTTCATATGTTATGACTGAAGCAGCCAGAGCCACAGTTTTAACCTGACCAGAGGACTTCCTTGCTTTCAATACTGGATACTCCTTTTTCCAGTGCCCCCTTGCCTTACTGTACCTACAAGTATCAGAACTGACTGCTGAACTCCGCCCACCCAGACTAAACTTTTGCGGAGCTGCCTCATGAGCTGGTTTTTTCTCACCTGATCTGGAATAAATGTCATTTTTATGATGAGCTTCTCTCTTTGTATTAAAGAAATGTGCTCATCAGCCAAGACTGCAGCCTCTCTTTTTACTTAATGTTCATTAATGCACGTAGCAACATGGTCAGGCCAGTTCCAGTATCACCAGGTTGCAGATGCTGCACACCAGTGGTTAAACTGGGGAATTAAGCCTAGGCCAAATTCATAGGTCTGATTATCCAGCTTCTTCCTAGATCTAAAACGCTGGTGATAAGTCTCTGGCTGGAGTTCATATACCTTCGTCACTGCTGCCTTCGATGCGTCATAAATGCTACGCTTGGCTGGAGTAGGCCTCCTGGGCCTTACCAGTCAGAATACACGGTAGCAACATGGTTCTGTCTGAATCTGGCCAGTCTCAAGCATCTGAATGAGGATGAGTCTGGATGTCAAGTTGCCCAAGTGGCCGAGACGACCAAATGAGGAGATCCAGACAGACAATGTTCAGCCCTTAGTATTTTCTTTATTTAATGTTCAGCACGTCAGGTTTATCAACATCCTAACTCAATCTAATCCTCCTCCTAATGACTCACTTAAATATGATGTCACCTCCTTTCCCTACTTGGCATGCACCATTTCATTTACACACCCACCTAAACATACAATAAATAAACAATTATTTAACTAAACGTCCCTACCAAATATAAATACAATAAATATAAAACCATGAAAACAAGTCCCCTAAAGGAACCCCCTGCCAAACAGGAGAGAAGGGACTCCTGCTTAAAGAGACACCTAACTACCCCAGATAGGGGCCATCACAAAATCCCGGTCCAATCAAGCTCAAAACAAACAAACAAACAGAAACACCTCCCCTAAATCTCCTACAAACTTCTTACAGGAAGCAACTAGCACTAACAACTCACTAATAAGTCAACTCAACACTAACTCTCAAGAGAGTAGGTGGAGGGCCTGTGTATAACATACAAGCTGAGTTTGGAAACAAAGTCATCTGGGTACTTACCCTCCATATTTTGTGTTTTAAGAATCTAAGAATGTTATATTAACTGGATTTGATGTTTTCATGAGGTAGTGATTTGTTGGAAATCTGTGAAGTGAAGAGGTGCGTTTAGGGATGAGTTACCTGGGGTCTCCAGTGCTGCTTAGAAGCTCATATGTGAGCTGGAATTCTGGTCTCCCCAGGAGGTATTCCTATAGAAAAGTGGAAGGTTAAGTAGCTTTTTCATGGATGGCCAAATGGCGTTGTGTTTGAAGGTGGCACATCAGGGATATAATTGGCTGTTTTTGACTACTTTTGATTATACCATTATATTTCACCTTAAAAACTATTTATCTTGCCTTGCTTGGTGTCATTATTTTCAGCACAACCTCATGTGTGACTGTACAGTTATAGTTTTTCATTTTGACATACTATATTAACATTATGGACCTAAAATCACAAAATAACACAAAATTAGAGTAGGAAAAACTTACTGTGAAAACCACAAATATGTTTAATGAACCAACTGCATTAGTTATTATACAAATATAAATTATTGTTTGCTAAATTTGTGCGTAAGTTTTTGAAATTTACAAAGTTATGTGTAACTATTTATGTTTAAATGCAGGCAATGCCTCAGGCTCAGGGCTCCTCAGCTCATTCCTGCCTGTTCCACATTCAGCAGTCTCCTCCTTGTTTTGTCTCACAACTAGAGATCTCAACGGGCTGAAAATTACAACCCGACCCGTGGGTTTTTAAGCCTGAGCACGGCGCAGCATGAATTGTCTGGCCGAGACCGGCCCGAACCCGATCAACCCCCCATGCGCCTGCATTGTTTTCGTCATACACTCATTGCCATCTCTGTAGCTGTCTGTATCACCGCCGGCATCCCTCACACAACTTCCCGTTCATCAGCAACAAACTTGCTGCTTGTGAACACTTTCATGTCAAAAGCCCGTTTTTACCATTTCTTGCTGCATCAGGCACAAAGCAAACGTGAAGGCAATGTTCGCGAAAAAGCGTGGTGCACATTATTTACCCTAAGTCCAGTTTTGGACCTGCCAGTGCGTCCAGTCCATCAACTCGGGAGGTGGGCTGTAGTGTTGGGCTAGCAGCTAGCTACACACAAACATCCACAAATTCCGATTCCACTTTGTTGTCCGCATGTATCCGGATCTCCTCAGACCGGAGCATACTCGGTCCGGACTAATTTAGTCTCATTAGTCAGTCAGTTTTGATGCAAACGTGGCAATACTTATCGAGATCAAAAATGCAAGACTGTGGAACAAGGCTAGACGACAGGACGACGAAATACTTTGGCAACGCAGACAGGGAAGACAAAGACTTTATACACATCGGGGAGGGGAACACAAGTGAAAACAATCAAGGATTATGGATGACGTCAGACCAGGAGCACAAGAGGAGGGCCAAGTGAATTGAAACGAGAGGAGAGTTATTTTCAAAATAAAACATGAAATTCACAAGACAAAACCCCAAGACAGGACAAACCTCACCATGATGTGACAAACGCAGCTCCCTGACACCAGCAGCACTCATACAACCCCACATATGGACACCACCATGTTTCACTGTAGGCACCATGCATTTTTCTTTGTATTCCTCACCATTGCAATGCCATACAGTTTTGAAGCCATCGGTTCCAAAAACATTTATCTTGGTCTCATCACTCCAAAGTATGGGGTCCCAGTAGTCTTCATCTTTGTCAGCATGGGCCCTGGCAAACTCTAGGCAGGCTTTTTTGTGCCTGGGGTTTAGGAGAGGCTTCCATCGGGGACGGCACCCATGCATGCCATTCCTCTGCAGTGTACGCCATATTGTGTCACGGGAAATAGTGCGGTATCTGGAGGACAGCACATTCTCATTAACTTAGCTTAGATTCAATCATGACTGATCTTCTCAGTTTGGATTCAATCATGACTTATTGATTCTCATTGTGTGAGTGAAGGTCTAGGGGTGGCATTTTTTAGATCTTCTGAGAGCAAAGGCTGCTAAGAGTTTTTGATAGAGCAGAGGGCAAAGCGTTTTGGCATTGTTTTGCCCATAAATTTGATAATATCAGAAAGCGGCCACTTCTGATCCGGACTCAAGGCTCGAGATTCTGTTTTGATAAAGATTGCTCTATCATTCCACCCAGCCTTGCCTCCACAGAATTCTTTTATCAACAAACTACATGCCGACACCTTTAAGGAGAAGGCCCAGAAACTACAATAGTCACCCCAGTTTGTCTTTCTACTTCCTTGGATAACTGCAGTGAACTTGCATGCCGATTATCTTCGAACCTCCTCATCAGAAGACGCTCCTGTCAAGGTGTTAACTTCTGTGGACGACCTGAACGTCTCTGTGAGATGGTTGCAGTTCCATCTTTTTTAAGTTTTTGTACCACTTTTGCTACAGTATTCTGACTGATAAGTAAAGCCTTGCTGATCTTCCTGTAGCCTTCACCTTTGCGGTGAAATTATTTTCTTTCTCAGGTCTTGAGACATTTCTCCTCCATGTGGTGCCATTGCTAACAACATGAAATGGGAAGGGGTTTTCTTCACCCTTTTATAGTCAACTGTCTGCTGGACACCTGTGTAATGAATAATTAGACTGACCTGTGGTTAATTATTCTTAAATTAGACATTTGTAGTCTAAAATTCAGCCTTGCTTCAGAGACTTTCAGTGGGGTTTACTTATTTTTGCATCACCCTAATTTGAGTAAAACTGAAAATTTTGTTCTCTAAGTTATATTATTAACCTTACTTTCATATAATAAGGTGAACAGATTTTATATAAAACTTAGTCTTGTCAACATTTTGGAAATTGTTTTGTGTGCATTGAGATATTGTTTAGAATATTACTTTTCGAAGGGGGTCTACTCATTTACGCTGCGTATTGTATATTACATTATCAGTCATGAACAAAAAGACCCTTCTGGAAATAAAGTAAATTCCCAATAATGTAATAAGGTATTACATTATTGGTAAAAATGTTATGTAATGTAAAATTATTACATTATTGTGTTTTATTACATTTTCAATTGAGTTAGGTGCAAATTTTATTACATTTTCAGGAAATTATTACACAATAGCGTGCTACAGGCCATACTATGTTCTAAGGGAGTTTTCACATATAATGACATGTATGACAACTGTGCTCCTCCACACTGTTGTTTCTCACCTTTAGACTCAGCACCCCCAGTCCCTCCTCCTCATCTCCAGGGACTTTAAATTTCCCATATTATATTGTTTTTCATCAATTTCACACAGCTGTCAGAGGTCCGACAACACTGTGTTCGATATACATTGCCCCAAACCCATCCGTGGTCCTGAATTTTAGCTGTCTAAAAGTCGCTCAAGTGAGCTTTACTGAGAGCAGGCTGTTTCTGTGCCTGCACCTCATGAGCTCCGTCTGTCAACACCTCTTACGCTAGCGGTAGCATGCACTAATGTTATGGAGGATATATATATATACATACATATATATATATATACACAATGTGAAGTGGTTGGCGCACACACAAACTTCCATGAACCGTAGCCGGCACGTTATTGTTAAAAAAAATAAATGTAACCACTGTCTCTTCTGTTCTGCTATAGCTGGGACTGAATAAAGGCACTTGTGTTGATTTTTACAACCAACAACAGAGCAATTTGGGTGTCTAGCTCTGAGCGACGACATTGCAAAACACTGCTATCTTACCACTGGACACACCAAACTTCACCTTGGGGATGAACGCCCCCCCTCTCGGATATCTCCTATTACTGCACAGAGGAGGCAAGCCTATTAAAATGACTCCTTTCATCGCGCAGAGAAAGGAGCTGAATCTGAACAGCCTGTTGGAGCGCTGTTTTACCGGTGGGTGGGCTGCAGAGACCATCCCATTCTGGGAGTTGGCAGGCTCAGGGAGGACCAGTTTATATAGGTAAAGACCAGAGAAAATGTGTTTTCTCATAATATGGGACGATATGGAAGAATGTGGGAACCATGCTCCCTTGTCCTCTACTCTCCCTTCTTCACCCAGTATGTGAAATGGCACATTAGGGACAATAAAACCTTGGATTTACTGAATGCAAACTTGAAGGAAGGATACACATCCTCACCCCTCCCACTGCTTGGAGAAAACTGTGCCTTCCAGGAAGGTACAGAGTTCTCCCAACAACAAACCCTGGGTGAACTCTGGGATTTAAATTCTACTGAAGGAGCTAAGGCAGGAAATAAGTAAGGGGAAAACAGCTACAGGAGGAAACTGGAGCAGCAGATGGAGCAGAATAACACCAGGGATGTCTGGAGCGGACTGAAGAAAATATATGGTCATGGAAAAGGTGGAGGGAGCAAGCAAGACAGCAGACAACAGGACTGGGCAAATACTGTGAATGACTTATTTTGCCATTATGAGTTTAGGAGGTAGCAGCAGGGAAAGAGACAGGAAGAAACAAACAAACTGATTAGGAGGACCAGCTCTGTCCTGGACTGTCCGGTGGGTCAGGGGAGTGTCAGCCAAGATGACATCAATCATGGACACCTCTCACCCCTGCACCAGACTGTGGAAGCCTTGAGCATCTCCCTCAGCAGCAGACTCTTAAACCCACTATGTAAGAAGGAGTGCTACTGAAGATCATTCATCCCCACAGCCGTCAGACTGTTTAACTCAGCACCACCTGATCAATCACTCTACACTCACTTTTTTTTGTGAAAATCTTGTTTTTAGGGCTTGAGCAGGTCTCGATCTGCGAGGTCCCTATTGTTTTTGTACTAATGACTTTTTGGTCCCAAATGATTGCATTTTTCACTGCCTGAACATACCCTCGCCAAAATTGGAATATAGGTCACACCTGGTGAAAAATGTTGCACATTCAAAAACCTTATATCCATGCGTTCCCTGAATTGTGCTGAATCTTGTGATATAGGCCACGCTCATTTCCACCTACAGTACATTTTTTGTGTCAAAATGTTCGAACTCCTCCCAGGCAATGTCAGCCATTTGCACCAAACTTTGCACACAGCATCTGTGGACCCTTCTGACAAAAAGTTATCAAAAGAATTTTAAATTCCGAACAATACTCGAGTTATTAAATAATAACTTCCTGCAGAGTTTGTTACAGACAGGAAGTGTTGCATATCTCGACATTAGTGTGTCAAATTGACATGAAACTCAGGTTACTACTCTCCCATGAGCCCCTAAGGCTCTGTGCAACATTTTGGCCCATTACCACTAGGTGGCACCCTTTGAATTGAGGTATTTTAAATCACCTCATCAGTCGGTCGGATTAACGCCAAACTTGGTACAATTATTGCTCACCAAATTCATTCATTCATCAAATTCATTCATGGATGTAAATGCAGAAACAGGGAGGAAATCACACAATTTGTGGAACTGAAGAGCAAAACATGGCATATGAGGTGCTCATCGCAGTCCCTTAAGGCTTCCACACACCACCCAGACTCACACCAACAGCCAACTGCCTTTATCCAACCACTCTGTTGCCTCTTGTCTGACCCGTTTGGCAGAAAAGTTGCATTTAACAAACTGCTTCGACGTGCTGCCAGCTCCAAAATAGCATGTGTATTCTGCGCTTGCATGAGATGCAATAAGCGAGTGGCATTAGTGTATGAAAAAGAAGATGGACAAGAGGTGTATGCACACAACTCTCTTTACTTTTGATCAAAACAAAACTTAACTATTTCAGACAAAAACAGCTGCATACTAAACATGCAGTGAGGCATTACCAAACGAACACAGTTTAATTTGTCCTGAACGGACATACCAGCTGGTCTCGTCCCAGTACTCCAAAACATGAAAACAGGGAATGATGGAAGGGAGTGCACAGAAAAACAAAGTGCATGCAGCATTCTGCACCTCTCACACACTGTGCTGATTCGCTAGCACACCGTCATTCAGAGAATCCAATGGATCATGGCTCAGATGGCTACATATGATACATATATTCGGGCAGCTGTAGTTTATATATATATATATATATATATATATATATATATATATATGAACAGTAGGTGGTTTGTTCATTTTGAACTGGTGGATGGCCCAATGGGAGCACCACCATGCCCCGATCCACCCATGTCCCCCACCCCCAAAGGACATTGCTGCTGGATGCCTGAACCATAACTGTGACATTTCTAATTCTACAATTCCATTTTATCCAGTTGTCTTCCTTGTCTCCCTACTACACATGTCTTTTTATAACTGTATCAAAGTAATGAGTAAATGCACCTTTAAATTGTCTGTAGTGGACTGACTTTATTCAGGCAGGGTTTTCTCATGTTTCTCACAATACACTACAAGCAGGGTTCTTTTAAGTTACATGACCCACATATCTCCTTGGAATTTTTTACCATCTAAAGACACACACTGAACATTGTGCAAAATAGCAAAGCCTGGACGACTTGTTGGTATTTGCCTTTATTTGTCAGGCTTGGACAAAAGGAGAGGACTCAGATGCAGAAAGGCAGATGTACAATCAAGTTTTATTGATCTGATTCTTTGACTCTCAAGGTAGAATGATAACCAAACGCTATGAAAGTTCTGAGACACATACAAGACAAACAACATATAACACAGAAAACGAAAAGCGCTCCCGAAGGAGGATGACTACACTGAGCTAGGGTCAAAATCTGAGACTATAAAAATTACAACAAAAATTCACTCCGAAGAGGAAGCACAGAGGCTACAAAACTTATCTATTCTGTCTTATGAAAATTAACCAACAAAATTTCGCTCACGAGGAGGAAAACCAAAAGGGCTAGGAAATCTCAAAATACAAAAAAAAAACCTTAACCAGAAATTTACAACAAAAATTCACTCTCCGAGAGAGGACAAAAAATACAGATGAATAAACCAAGAATATACTTAACAGCAAGGAGATCAAGACTGTGGTTTCGAAGGGCTTAGGCATACGACGTAGAGACGAAATACTTTGGCACGGAGACAGGGGAAGACAAAGACTTTATACACATGAGGGAGGGGAGCACAGGTGGAAACAATCAGGGATTAGGGATGACGTCAGACCGGAACACACAAGGAAGGGTAAGTGACCTGAAACGAGAGGAGAATTAATTTCAAAATAAAACAGGAAGTTCACGAGACAGACCCCAAGACCAGACAACCTCACCGCGTTGTGACAGTATTAATTTATCGCACACACAAGCACACATACACACAGGCACACACAAACACAGCCCAGCCATTTGTAGTGATGGCAAATGAACAGAATGTCCAAACTCCATACAACGTGCAATGTGACTTCAGCACTCCGTATTTTATTGTTATTCAAACGCAGAGGATTAGACAAAGGAATATGGTCTTAAATGTGACTAGACAACAGGTAATAACACCTGCTCCCTGGTTAGGTTACCTGTCTGAAAATCAGTGGAAATTTGATTTATATAACAAAACCATCCCCACTGAATAACACCAATATTGGGTATTATTACAGCAGAAAAATTACAGAATTGTGTTTTTGACATTTAGTTAATCATGAAACAACTAAGTACACAACTCAAACACCAAAGATAAACTGTATGTATTATTTTTTCAGTTAAAAGAAAAAAGTAAAATAAAAGCGATCAGGACAGATGGATGGGTGGATACATTGGCCGTGTTCTTTACTTAAACTATACAAAGAATCTTCCACAGTGAATGATTCAGTCTTTAATCAAACTATTCTACTTGCCCTAACTGATAACCTTTTAACATGACAGTCAAGGAAATATAATTCATATTTATGTTGAATGATGGATGAATATACCTAATCTTCAGAATATTCCCTCAGAATAGCATTGTAGACTTCCACTGTCCGCTTGTCACATGTGTTCTTGTGTGTGCTCTTGTTTTCAAAAGTGTCCTTGTGACAATTGCAGCAATGCCTGGCACTGGAAATAGCACTGAGGCCATGGCTTGTACACTCGTGGAGTTGAAAGGTATGTGCTAATTCATCTGACCTTTGCAGGGCAGCAGAAGGACAAAAACAGAGTCACTGAAGGGGTTAGGGTGCCAAACTGATCTGGCAGAAGTTCAGAGAGACACAATCTCTGCTACATAGCAGGCCAACGGAGACCAATTTAGCCCACCCAAGGTCATGGCTTCAGTGCAGGTGGAGCAATGAGAGCTTTCTTCTGCCATGAAACCTCAACAATCTCCACTGATAGAATCCCCACCATATTTATAATAAAACATTTTCAGATGCAATTTTTTACATTGCAATGGTGCATATCCCATACAAGGAAGCATTAAATATCTAGTTATTTGGTAATGTTGTGCAAATTAGGTCAAATCTGTCAAGTTATTTTGAATTTATATCTACTCATTGTCTGCTGAGTACTGAGTGTTCACTCAATCTACTGACTTGTACAATGGGCAGAGCCCACACAAAGTGGTGTGATACAGTGTTTTAAACAGTAGCAATAGTTGTAATAGTTCAGTTATAAAGATAAATCCTGGATGCACAACCTGACCCCTTACAGGCAAATCTAATCAGAATACCGGAATGGTATTTGCAGGCATGTCATTAGACCTGGGCATTTGGGGCTATAGCCCCCTAACACTTTACTCTAATATAACCACTTTTTTCAATAACAAGTAATCTAAGACGTTAATATTTACAAACCAGTGATCAGATTAAAGTTACTTATTCAAGTCACTGTGCTTTACTACTATTTTTTATCATTTTCCTTGTAAAAATATATATTTTTGCTTTCTTCTTCCATCTCGGGGAGTGATATCACGTATGCAACAAGTCACATTTTCAGCATGAGGACAACTCGTGTAACACCACGCAGTGACACAAACACAAACAACAATGGAGGGAGTCATTATTACAGTCATTATTTTGAGTTCGTGTCAGAAAGTTAAGCAGAGAGCTGTGAACAAAGCCAGAGCCTTGACTTCTGCAGTAGGTCCCCAACTACCCAAAAAAGCAAAAGCTGGATTTCGGTGCAAGACAAGTAAGTGGAAGAGAGTTGAAGAAGTTGGTCGGGCAGTATGTTGTCGTGGAAATGCTACACTTAAACACGGTTGACTGTGCCTCATTTTGTTTGATTATAAACAAGATCCCTATTACTATAAATGCCGCGTTTGGTGTTACTATTAAAAATGCACTTTCAATAAAGTGAATGGCAAAACCAGTTGTCATCGGGTGTTGTCGGCAGCTGCTAAATGTAATTAATGAAATAAGTTGTAATCTAATTTAGTTACTTTTAAAAACAAGTAATCAGTAAAGTAAGTTATTAAGTTAAGTTATTTCTTAAAGGAATAATCAGTAATCAGATTACTTTTTCAAGGTAACTTAGGCTACACTGTCTGCAGGGTTGTATGTCATATAGTTAAAATATTGGAATACTAAAATTACTATCCATTGTGAATAAGATGGACCGTGCTGTTAGATAGTCAAATTAGCTGTGCTTCCTTCTGCAAACTAAGGCTTTGCCCATAAGGATTAGATCAAGTAGGACAAGAACCGGAATCAGCTTTCTCGCTCATGAACACTGCCAATTGTGTTCACTGGAACATGAGCCAGTTGGGTGTACTGCTACTACAGATAAAGCCAGGGGTCTCTTTGGTGGTGGTTGGCATCTTCACAGAGAGGCAAAGATTAGGACAGACATTCTAATGGAATTCTTAATACCACAGAGGTCGTATTGAATACATAATCTAAATATTACAGGTAAAAGCCCATGTCTGTCCATCAGGCAACCATTTTTGTTTAACAGGAATTTTCTAAACTGTTGGATTGCCAGGAAATTAGGCACACACATTAATGGTCCCCTCAGGATGAATTTTAATTACTTACATGATCCCTAAACTTTCCAGTTAGTGCTATCTTTAGGTCCAAACCAAACATCTGCAATACAAAAAATGGTATGCCAACACAATAAACAAAGATGGTAAACATGTTAAACATTATGGTTAACATGTTGCATCTTTAATTGTATCTGCTCATTTTGGTCTTGTGCAACAGTCACAGACATTTCTGGATCAGCAGGGATTTGTATATAACATAATGTCCCACCAATAGGCCAAGGAATGATACTTCCACACCACTACACAACCGCGTGGCTTATCAACACAACAGCTATTTTCATGTAAGTACGGCATTAGCCTTTTTTCCTGGATTGCTTACACTGTAGTTATGAGGCAAAGAGATGTTTTCTTTGTATATAGCAACTGACATGACATTTGGACATGAAACTATTGTATTAAGAAAACCTTGAGAAAATAAGAATATACCCTGTGAAATACAAAAACAGGCTACAATTCAGAAATAGCAGCAATCTTCTGAGCATTTTTCATTTGAAATCCTGCCAGCTCATTCTAAACAACTTACTAAGAATCAGGTCAAATAACACAATAGACAGGAAATATTCTGCGTTCATTTCATGGCCACAGTGAAAAATATAAATGTATTTGTTTATTATTTATGTATTTAATTTTCATCAAAATTAATGTAGCATCCGACCAGACGTTAGAAGGATGACGAGCGGCTGGGCTCTAACAGGCATTTTATTACTCAAAACCAGTTACTGTTGGCCATAACTACACCAAAACAACAACAATGAACCTGTCCACTAGTCTCGTGTCTGCCCTTCTCATTCACACATACAGACACAGCTCTCTCTCTACCCCGCCCCTCACCTCATCACCACATAAGGCCATACACGTCCACAGACAGTCTGAAATCACAGAACTTAATTTAAACGTCAACGAACAAAGAAAAAGAGAAGAAAAAAAACAGGTGTGTTGTTTTAGCCACAGCTGCAGCAGGTTTGCTGGCAGTAAAAATGGATCGATGGCTTACAAGAAAAAGTGTTTCAGCACACGATAGTAAGCAGCAGTAGCAGGGGTCCCAAGATCAGCCACCAGAACCACCACCTGAGAAACATATGGCACTGGGGCAGACACCGGTGGCTGATAAAGGTGATAAAGTGCTGGCACAAGAGAGCATGAAGCCAGTAAAACTTAAAAGACATTTAGAGACAAAACACGGCAGCTTAATTGATGAGCCAACTGATTTTTTTCAGCGCAGGGAGCAAGAACTAAAAAGGCAAAAAACAGTGGTGAGTGAATATTCTACAGTCCCTGCTAAGGCCCTGGCAGCTTCATATGAGGTCGCATATCTGGTGGCTCAATCGGAAAAGGCTCACATGATCGTAGAGAGTCTCATCCATCCCGCAGCTGTGACAAGAGCATTGTTATGACGTTCTTTTTCATGTTTAAGCTCTCAGCCACATGGGCTGTTTTTCCCCATTGTGTTTTGTTAAGGCTTCCTAATTAGCACGCACTGGTTATAGTTTTATTTCATTTAGTTATTTGTTTACATTTTAACCTGCTCAACTACCAGCAATATGATGGGATGTAGCAACCATTGTCGGTTGCGACTGAAAAAGGTTGAGAACCACTGGTATAAAGTATATATGGGTTTTTTTGTTTTTTTCTGTGCGAAAAACAGATATCGATTATTAGTAATCAAGGACTGAAAATTGATATGTGGATCTTATACACATTTTCAGTTAAAATTAAAATCTTGGTGTCAAAGTATACAGTTACCTGTGCTTTGCAGATTGAGGTTATTCATTGATGCTAGGCTATTACTTGTGATGTGTAATCAATCAGATAGTGTTGTGGGCATGCCATTGAGACCACAGAGTGGTGACCACAGACAGACAAGGAAAGTTGTTTCATGTGCTGGAAAAAGTCATAAGCTGCTTCACACAGGGAGGTCAGGCTTTGTGTTTTTTTCTTCCTTCAGCTCTAACTTCCACACACAAATTCGTGTTTTCACAGTTTTTCCGTTAACAAAATTTTTTCCTTTGATATGATCCGGGGTCAGTCTCCCTGTTGCTGTGACGTCCCCATAAAGCAGTGGTGCTGGTGTCAGTTTTGCATCCCATATCCCCTTGAAACTAAAGCACGAGCTTCTGCTGCTTCAGCTGCTGCGATGCTCACCAGTGAAACGCATGATTATGCAAACCAGGCTGTTTACCTTGGATAACAATCAATATCTAGGTGCCCTGTGAGATTTATATTAAAGCGAGCAGCAGCAGGCGTCTTTACCCTGTGAAGTGGGCAACGGCTGTGGGGAACAGTGAGCAGGACTGTAAGTGCCAGATAAAAGATGAATTATAGATATCCAGCCCCAGGGCTAAAGCTGGAGGTGGGTGGAGTGGGGTGGCAGTTGCGGGGGAGGCAGTGCATTTCTTGAGTAATGACTCTCAGCTGCGGTGTTTGAAAAGGTGGGCATATGTGTAGATAGCAGATAAATTACAGGATGTATTTGTAGGTGAGAGGGAAAAATGCAGGCACATGGCTCATTTATCATGCTGTGAATTATATAAAAAAAAGTTTCAGCAGACTGTTAAAGATGTGTCAGGGACAAGGATTTTCTCCGGTAGAACAGCATTGCAATTTGGAGCTGCTCAACTTCAAACACATTGCAATACCTCAGAGAGTGACGGGCATGTAATTTCAACACTGTGTTAGATGTGCAGTCTCCAGCTCTGATGCTGCAGCTGTGCAAAAGTTGTTACATGTATACCAGCTATTAGAATGACATGAGTTTCAGTGAGCTTCGCACAGGATGGTGTAGTTCATATTCCCAGGTGAGTTTCTTTGGCTCCTCTATGAGGCTTTGATTTTTCTGCAGCCGCTACGAGACAGCTATTTAATAAAAAGTAGTACTGACTTATTCAGATACAATACAAAACTGTCAAATCAGTACTGACAGTGTTGTCATTTTTTTGGTAGTAGCATACTTTTGTGTTTATAAAGAATAACAAAAGTGTGGAAACCTTCATATGCATGTCTTGATCTGTGGCGGACTGGATCTTGATGAAAGAAATTAAGTGTATCTAGGTGGGTGGTATCTAAGAGTAAGAACAAGATGAAGCTGATCCATATAAAAATCTGGATGTAGTGGCTTTAAACATTTTTTATTTGATATATTTTCCCTCTCTAACCTGAGGAGAAAAGCCACCCACAATGTAATTGTACATGTGTATAGTGAAACTAAAGGAATATTCTATTCTATTCTAATTTGAAAGGAAGCGTAAGCTGTTGACGTGGTCTTTTCATTAGTGAAAAACTTACACAGTGTGTGATGCCCATGCTACGTCCATGTGCACAACAGCACAACAATGTACATGCAAATATCAATATTTCTAAAAAAAAAAAAAAAACAACTGACATGTATCTTTACACATTTTATTTTATTTTATTTGAGCAGGATAAACAATATCATAGAGCGTATGGAAATCTGATCAGCTGCTGTTAAAACTGTCAAAACTGCAAACTGACAAGAAAAATCTTTTGAAGAAGTGCAGGCTTAACATGTACTTTGTTATTTTTTACTCAACATGTTACTAATGATTCAACGTGATTGAGATTCTGTGGGTGTCAATCCTGTCTGTCAGTACTCTCTCTGCACAGCGTTTGTTTTCATCTCCATACCTCCACAGGTTGATAGTGGGTTAGTAGCTGCTGTATGAGATTCAGTTTCAACAAAATAAAATGGCACTGGATTTACAGGAGGAAAGCCCCCAGGCAGCATAAAAACTGTGTGCACCCTAAATAAATGCATCTGATGTACAAACAACATGTAGCCTCACAGTCATTTTGGTATGCTGTGTCTCTTTTTCCATCGTGCTTATTTTAGTTTAAGTGAAGAAATGTAAAAGTGTTTTTTTTTACCATGAATTTGCTATGGATGGTTATGTTGAGCAGCTAAGCTAAACTATCAGCTGAGTCAATCATACGCAAAATGACATGCTTTAAAAAGACTTAAAGATTTTTTTATTTATTTATTTTTTTTGCTTCTATGAGATGTATTTTCTCTCATATCTTATTTTTTCATTTTCAATTGAATGTTTAGCAATTTAGCAATTTTGAAACAACTATCCACAAGCACTAAGTAAATGTACCAACTGTAAATGAGCATCACATGAGTACTGAAAATTGCTACATGCATTTTCCAAACATGGTATAATCACAGTATTACTCATTTTATACACATGGACACAGGACTGTGTGAGAGAGAAAGACAAAGGGAGAGAGTGTGTTGACCAACCTTGCTTCAGACCAATTTTATCTATGATTAGTCTTTGTGTTGGTTGATTTTGCAAGCCTTGGTTCTACTGTTCTAACGTATGAGGTGGATGCTGATGTAAATCTGTAGCACGGCAAATAGGAAACAATGTTAAAGTGTCAAAAGCTCGGTATACCAACGGAAATCACTGTTATAGTGATAAGTGCTTGGTTCACAAACAAATGTTGCTGCTCATGCAGTAAAAGAGAAAATACATTTTCTGGTATCCCTGCCCACTTTATCCAATAAGAACAGAGAACTCCATAGAGAGGCAGTTGGGTCTGCTCAGGAATAGGCAGGAAGCACGATCCTCCTGTTCTGGTGCCTCCATTGTCAATGATGGAACAGGGAATGCTACAGCACTCCCAGTGACGACTTACGCTACTAAATAGGCCAGCTAATGAGGAACACTTGAAGAAAAGAAAGAGTCAAAGAGAGCTATGTCAAAGAAAATGTTGTGCGTGTGTGGTGACGTAGAAAGCAAGGGAGGGGAATGTTAACTGCAAAAAAGAAAGGAAGTAAGCTAAAATAATAACATGAAACCAAAGGATACTAAAATGACAACGATGACAAATAGACAACACCCACCCCAGCCACAGTGTGTTGACACTGCTGCCATCTGGCAAAAGATACAGTAGTAACCACTGCCATGCCAGCTGTCAATGGAGCAGCTGCTTTCTTTGGGCTGAGACTCCTCAGTTCATTGACTGTATTCCCCCTAAAAATGTTGTTTTATTTTTTATGACTTCCATCCATCCATTTCCCTGTTTTTTATTCAATATTATCGTAAACATAGACTACAGCAATCATATGGTTGTGCACCCTGTGTTGTAAAAACAACAGGGAAGCAACCATAATAACCACAGAAGGAGAGGACACAGCTTCCAAATGTGCGGCTGCATCTGTCAAGTAGTTCTCCAGGAGCATGGATTCTAATTTTACACTGGTGTGCTTTCTCATACTCTTTCCTCTCACAAATCTTGGTTCCTTGTGAGTTGAATCTGAGTTTCCTCATGTGAATGCAGAGTAACCATTTATCCACCATCCACTCCTATTAGTGATTAGTGAGGCAGGCAAGTGCCACAAATGCAGCAATGCCAAGGCTGTGACTAGTGATACCACGGTAGATGGATAATAAAATTCAATGATTACCTATGCACAGCTGACAGAGCTGCTGCAGGATTAATGCTTGTCTCACATGTGCAGAGAAACACTCATCACTGTTTCACTTCCCACTGTGCCTACGTGAGGCCTGTGCAAGAGAGACAGTGTGATGATTGCTGCTGTGCTCTGCTTTGCACAGATGAGATATGATGTGTATGAGAGAGACTGGGAGATTTTCCAGTGGTGAAAAAAAAAGCTAAGCTCAGACTTCAAAGGTGTGTCAGGGGAATGCTCCACCAGCCTGGCATAGTTGTCAGCTCTGTGTGGCCATGTAATTTTCATGACAAGTATCTATCTATCAAGGTATCTAGTTATTAATCCAGCTTCTTGCTCATTTTTAAACTTGAATACATTTCTGTATGGGTCCCTTCTAATAAGCATTCATTGCTACCCACAAACACTCACAGAGTAATTATTATGGTTATTACTTGTGCATTCACATGTCTCTTTCTTGCTGTGGTCATCCCAATGCTTATTGTATTTCTTTTCAGATTGCCAGCTGTCAAATGCAAGCCAAAGCTGCACTCCACCTCTTTATTTTACCCCTCCTCCCCTACTTTTTAGCCTTGTTGGCTCTGTGTCTTCCACACCTATGTAATGTTCACCTTTCAAGCTCTCCGAGCCCAGATCTTCTCTCTAGGGCAGGGCTGTCTGAATGAACTGAGCCCTAGCTCCACTTCTTTCTGCCTGAGCAAGCTGGAGGCTCCCTGAACACAGAAAACTGGGCTGAAAATAAAATCTAAAAACATATGACTGAAATGGAAGTACTGCTTTACACACACTCAAGTGAAACTAGTTAACTACTTGGGTAAGTAGCTCATAACTGATGGAACCACACTTAGAGCCGTTTAAACACTGGCTTAATTTTTCATGGTTTTCTAACTCTTTTTTAAAGGCTTTGGTGTGGTTACAACATGTCTGAGCTAGACTAAGAAGATTCACTGAGGTCACTCAGTTGTAATCTGTGGTACTATTAAAGGTACGAGTGCAGCGACAATGAAAAATATGCTGTTAATTATGATGATCAGGTAATATGAGGTACTTACAGATTCAGCCTCCTGCTCAAAGACTCATTGGGCTGCACCCACTATTTTTCTGGAAGTATAAAAGTCCCTGTTTCATCCTCCAATGATTGAATCTTTATTGCCACAAAAAGCTCCCCATCAGCCAGTGCTCTGCCTTTAGCTCAAGAGAATTGCCAGTATGGAATTGGGCACTTGGATGCTGGATCCACTAGTGCAGGCATGGGCAAACTACGGCTCCGTGATGCGCACGTTCTCAAAATAAACAGTGCGCGCAGATCAAATATAACGCAGCTCCACAGACTGACTTGCTGGCACTGTTTCGTCCTTGCACTGGCCGTTGTTGACTTTTGGGACCGGGTAAACAAATTGAATAGAAGGAGAAGGACATCTGCATCTCCTACCGATTTAAAAAAAAAAAAAAAAAGACAGTCAGGAGGAGAGTGATGGTGATATCCAGAAAGGATAACAGAACTTTCAGTGCTTTAAAATAGAAATGGTTAGTAGTAAAAATAAAAGGCACATTTTATTCATTTGATTTTCAGTGTTTTAAGACTCATTCCTGGGGCGCCGTATAGCTCACTCGGTAGCGCGCGCGACCCATGTGCCGAGGCTCTGCAGCGGACCCGGGCTCGACTCCCGGCCCGGGTCCCCTTGCTGCGTGTCACTCTCCGTCTCTTTCCCTGTTTCCTGTCCAAACTCTTCAGCTGTCTATCAATAAAGCCGAAAAAAGGCCAAAAAAAAAAAAAAAAAGACTCATTCCAAAGTCAGATATTTTGTTGTAATGCTTTTCTTCATTTTCATTTGAAATTAAAGCACCTGTTTTCTCCATATCCCAAGATTTGTATTTTTTCTTCAATGAGGTGGGGTTACCAAAACAATCCATCCATCTGCTCCTGGTCCGGCCCCTTTGTCAAATGTTAGAACCCATTGTGGCCCACGAATCAAAAAGTTTGCCCACCCCTGCACTAGTGGGACCATATGCTGCTCACCAGTGTCACTCACACAGCCTTGTAGTCAAAGATTCTTTGGCCAACCGATCAGAAGGTCCAAAATCCTCAAATCCTTTCATTACTGTCTATAAAACTTGATGTAGCAGAGCTCAACCAGACCTCTGTCACTGGTAGTTACCTGTTAGTTGTGTTGGATGGAGGCCTGCATCTAATTCTGTGCTATGCTGTTTATTGCCCGGATGGAAAGACATGTAAGGATCAGTCATACAGGTACCTCGCGAATATCTACTCAAATCCAGCATACTATAAGATATCAATAAATTATTGTAGTATAATGACTTGCTAGGTTGTTTGCCATTTTCCTTCAGCTCAGCTTTCCCAAGGTGGTTTTCATTACAATGTAAAGTAAAATGTCAAAGTTCACCGAAGATGAATTGGATAGAAAGATTTAGACAGATTTCCATCAAACTAGTCCCACAAGATGTAAACCAAACATAATAATGCCATGAAGTGAGATAATTGTGGGCTGAGGTTCTAGCAATTTCTCTGTTCAAAAAGCATAAACAAGCAAACACTACATTACTTTTGATACTAAGAAAGATTTCATGATTAGACCCTTCTTCATTTCCATGCACCCTTTAGCATGTGCATTTTGAGGTAAATCCATAAAATCTGCTGTTGTGGTGTACCGTGCAGGAGACAAGAAACAGGCTGGGAATGGCTTTGGGACACGTCTTTTACTTTGTTACATCTGGGAACAGGCTCCAACTACAGATGCCGCTTGGCTGGGTAAAACTCCAATAATTGTTGGCCAATCAAAACTCAACAAAGCAGCTGCCTTTGCAATAATGACCCACAAGCCGTGTTAATTTTGACAGCAAATTCCAATTTAGCCTTAGTCTTAGTCTTTTGAATAACACACCATTTAGTTTTAGTCATATTTTAGTCATCTGAAGAGTCTCTCTCTCTCTCTCTCTCTCTCTCTCTCTCTCTCTCTCTCTCTCAATTCAATTCAATTAAAATGGCTTTATTGGCATGAAGTAACACTGTACATATTGCCAAAGCAAGGGTTTGGAAATAAAAAAATAAACAATAAACAATAAAGGAAAACTATATTTACGATAAATTACATTAAATCTATACTGTTGGTAATACTGTAACTATGATTGACTCAATCATAGTCATAATAAATCAATCTCAGTCAATAAGTAATTAATAACATTGAATCAATCAGTTTGTGTCAACTGAAAATGTCCTCTCTCTCTCTCTCTATCTCTCTCTCTCTCCCTTCTGTAAATGTCGCTTCAATTTGGTGGTGTTTTTGCTCCACAGGGTTTGCAGATGGTGTGGTTGTTATATGTGAGGTGTGCCCAGATATCAATTATTCATTTTCGTCCTGGACCTAGCGCTGACATTTCTGTTGTTCATGAGGCAGGCTGTTGCCCTCAGACTGGGTGCACTGCAACCCGTTAACGCTAGTGTCTTGCTAACAAGCAAAGTCAGCTGACATCAGCTAGAGCTATGGAAATAAATATCATGTAAACAACCTAATTATTGTGAAAATGTCCATAAAACTGTGCAAAGTTCTGCAAACGCATCTTTGTTCTCCTTCTGTGTAAATGCTGCTGTCTTTGTTTAGCTTGGCGCGGCTTTTTAAAATGGCTCTGCTACAGTCTGCATAGGTCAACCTACTCTCAAGAGATTCACTCTGATTGGATCTCTTCTCCGTTCGTCCCGCCCTAACATTTTCGTCTCGTTTTTATTCATTGACTAAAGTGTCAGTTATATTTTGTCACAGTCTTCGTCATCATATCTGACTTTTTATTTAGTTTTCATTTAGTTTTCGTGTGTTAAACAAGGTTCGTTGATGAATATTTGTGGTCATAGTCTTCGTCAACGAAATTAACACTGCCCACAAGGTGCCAACCACAACCTGTAAATCACATAAATCTATTACATTCCTCCCCTTTTAGATTTTAATAACAATAACCATTTTAAGTTTAGCAATAATTAGCAACAACAAAACTTTGCATTTAAATTTTCTCAAACTTGGCATAATATTAACTTCCTATCATCAACATAACATGTCTCCTGGCAGCTAACATTCACTGTGCAGATTTAAGTATACTGCAATTTAGACAGTCAGTGTTTGAGGTGGCACGTGGATCCTCTCTGGGTACCCGTGCTTCTCAGGTGGCTTCTCAGAAATAACTCAGCCGGTATCCATCCAGTTCACAGTGTGGGGTGTGCTGCAGTACATGTACAGGAAATTCAGTCTGTGACTGAGTGGCAAAGGAGCCCTTCCCTCTGCCTCCAACACATCCTTCATCAGCGCACATTTCAAAATCTGCACTGACCTCGCTGCAGCTCCATTTGATGCAGGATGGTACGCAGGTAAAGCAGTGTGTTTGATACTGTTTCTCTCCAGAACCTGTGTAAAGTCCCCCAACTCCAGCTGTGAACCATTATCTGATCCAAGCTCTTCAGGCAGTCCATAAGCAGAGAACAGGATTCGCAGCACTTCAACGGTGTTGTGAGTGGTGATGGAAGACATGGGAAAAACTTCTAACCACTTTAAATGTCTATCTATGACCACCAGAAAATACTGCTTATCCTTCTCAGCAAAATCAATGTGAATTCTCTGCCACACTCTTTCTGGCCATTGAGGTATCTGGGGCGCAACACATTCAGATCTTTGAGCTTACTCAGTTTAGATTCGAGGATGATTAATTGGTTTTCCTTGTGTGAATGAAGGTCCAGGAGTTGGTTTCCAACTGTGAGTGTGTCAAAGGTTAGCAGTCAGCCAGACCACCATAAAAGTACTAAACCTGAGTTTGACCTGCACGCCAAATGGTGGGAGATGCCTAAACATTTATGTTCCAGTAGAAGGACAGAGTGATCATTTGGACCATCTTGGGGCACAAGATCAGAAAATTGACACAGCATATATGGGAGATGAGCAGGGAGACAGGTCAACTCCTCTTTCAGTCTAACGGATAATTTACCAAAGTGACCAGTTAGAAGAAGTGGGTGTGTACTAGAAAAGGGACTCTAATAACCCCTGCATAAGAAGAGAAGGAAGTGTGGCACTTGGTAGATCTCCTACGATCAAAGGCTTAATAGGAGTTCTGATAGGGCACAGGGCGAAGCATTTTGGCATTGCTTTGCCACAGATTTGACAATGTCAGAATGTGGCCGATTCTGATTTGGATGCGGGCATGAGGTCTGTTTTAATAAAGATTGCTCCATCATTCCACCCAGCTTTGCCTCCACAGAATTCTTTTATCATTAATCTACACGCCGATACCTTTTGATGAAGAGGGCCCAGAAACCACAGGTAGCATTGTCGTCAGGATCACTGTTGAACACTTGGACACATGACAGGGGTCCAGAGACTGACTTTCACCCCAACTGGCCAACAAGGTGAGCATTTTCGCTCTAGGGGTCAAACTCAGGCTCTGGACAGGACTGTATGTGTGTGTTTTCCAATATCTGTCAAGCTGTAAATTACCAAAACTAGGGGATATGGGTAATGGGTGTGTAGTTTGTTGATAAGGTTCTGTCTAAATTATCTAAATTAAGGGAATTAAAGAGAAAAAAGGATGGTGGTAGAGATTTGTGAATTAATTGGTAATACAGTGCAGATAGTAGAAGGTATGGCGCTAAGCTTACATTCTGATAAGTCTGGCAAAATTACTCCATTGTTTCTTGGGTTGGGGATAGGGGGTTAGCTGCCAATTTGCCAGTCCTTTTTGCGGCTAGGTCCGTGGTTTTAGACAGAGGGCAGCAAATTAGGGGTCTGTTTTGTTCCGCAGATTTGTCGCCTCGGAGGGTACACTTATTTTCTCCTTGCCTGCTATCTAAATCTGAGGTGTAAATGTGCCGGCCCCTGCATGAGATGGGCGGAGGTGTCAATGACCTGCACTGTTGTGCGACCCACAACCAGGGAGTTTTAAAACCAAGAAACAGCACATCACAGCAGTCAGTCCATCACTTCATCTGCAGACAGCCGCTGAGATCGTGAGATGGTAGTGTCTCCTCGGTCTCTGTAGCTGTTTGGTTGTGTCCACTTGTTGTTGTAGCGGCAAGCTAGAAATGGTCACTACTTTCAAATTAAAAGACCCTGCTAAGAGCCCAGTTCTAAACTTCAATGGGGTGCAAAGTAAAGCTCTTATTTTGAAGACAAATTTGTTGTCACTGTTTACAGCCCAACTTCGAGCTTTACATCACGTCACATGTTTACGCCTACCTCAGAGGCAGCTTTTGGAAAAGGAGGAATATTATGTCTCCATTTTAGAAAGACAGGAGGGCACATTGCCACCCTTACCTTGGAGCAAATGTGCCATCATTTCTACTTAAAAAGGGCTACTGAAAGCAGCTGGCGGGTGAATGCGCGGACACAGAGCGAGCGTTTCTGTGAGTGTGTAGTTGCAATGTTTTTAGGGTGATATATTACTGGCTTTCTCTGAGGTTGGCAAATTTACTCCATTGTTTCTTGGGAAGTGTTTGTAGTGACACCATGTTCTACAAACACATTTCTGATTGATTTAATTTGATTTAGGTGACTCTCTGGGATGGAGTAAATTATCTTGCCTTTAATATTCTTTAAAAGTTTATGAAGGTAACTTGAGAGCAAACTCACTTTTGTAATAACACCCTGTATATAAAATATAGGAATACATATATGAAATATGATCATAAATCACATTTACATTCAGACTGCAGAATATAGAACAATAGGTATTTTGAAAATATCTGAAAAGATGATTTAGTCCTAGAGAGAACTATAAGTCATTCCACTTCTGAGGGGCACAGATTTAGAAAGCAGTCTTTCCCAAAACGATTCTTATAGTGGGAATGTATAGAATTAAGGACTCTAGTGAGTTAGTGAGAAAATTTCAATTTCTAAATGAGATAAAATCGGTGTGACTGTCAGATAAAACATGCAGCAGGGCCTTGCCGATAAAAATCATGCAGTGCTGTTCCCACCTTACAGACAGGGATGGCACCCAACTTTGTCGTGAAGGACACAGTGATGAGTTCTAAATCCATCACCTGTGATAAAACGAAGTGCAGAGTGATACCCTGCCTCAAGGGGTTTCAAAGTTTAGACAGCAGCATGCATGTAGATGACATCCATCTAATTTAGAACAAGTAAAAAAGGTAGCCTGAATAAGTTGTTTTCTACATTTCAAAGTAAAACAAGCTTGGTTATGATAAATCAGTAATCATTTGCTCTTTAGTTTTTTAGTTAGTTCAGTAATATGATTTTTTATAGCTTACCAGCTATCCAGATACCAGTGGTCTTGAACTGGGGGAAAGTGGGACTGAATACCAGACCCCAATGGGGGAGGGGGCCCTAGAAAAGCCTGAAATAAAAATGTTGTTTTTATTTATTTTTATCTCTAACTAATTAGTGTCATAATTAAGTTAAAACTGGTAGAATAAATCGAATGAGAGACTTTGCTCTGTATGAAAAAAAAACAATAGTTGAGGCTGTCTGAGGCCCCTCTCACCCCTCACAATACATAATGGTTCAGTAAGCTCCTGCTGCAAGCTGCATCTTCAAACTGTTCAACGTTAAGGAATGGAGTGGCTGCTGCCCATTAAGACATGTCTTTCCCCATGAAAACAAAACCAAGGAGCCTTAAAGCAAGGGAAAAGGCAGAAAGGGAAAGAAAGCAAGCAGAGGGAAGACAACTCCTCACACACTCATTTCAAAAGAAAGGTGAGCACAGTTCACAGCTAGCGCAGTTTAAGAACAGTTAAAGTTGATGTCAGCAGCTGTAAAGACTGAAGGCAGTCAGACAGCCATGAGTCTAGTTTCTCAGTTTGAGCAGTAGGTTCCTCATCCTCATCTCATCCCTCATTAAGTGCTGCCTGCAAGTTAATATTACAAGTAATCATTTCACATTGAGGTCGCAGACCTCGCGGTAAAAACTGTTCAAATTTGGAGCGATATTTAGCTCCTTTCCAGTATGACTTGTTTGGTATCAGTGGATTCATTTCAATTTCAAGATTTCTATGATGCTTATGGCTTAAATAAATTGGCCTTCAGAAGACAGTAATGTTAATGCCAGATGATCCACCATCATTTTCAGAGGGTTAAAAGGAGGCCAAGAAAGCCAAAAACTGAGGTGGAGAATAATTCCAACTTTAAGATCATGGAGCTCAATGAGGCAGCGTATAATTAAAATAAACATGTTGGTCGAGCAGATACGTCAAGTGCATCAGCAGCAGCAGCTGTCCGTCAGCCCCCTATAGAATAAAAATAACCTATAATCCATATTTATTTCAGAATGATTTTCATGTATTTAAAACAGTTCTGAAATAAAAAGAGCATATGTATGTGTATAATATAGTTCAAATTCAGATTTCACTAAAAAAGAAAGTTTGGTCAGTAGTTTGGAACTCTCAGGGGGCTTTGCAGTAGTAACAAAGGAGAAAATTCCTGCTGCATGTGGACAGTGTGACTCAGTGCAACTCTCAGTACGATTAGAGAAATGTTTACATTTTCTGGAAATCAGACAATTAAATCGCAACGACCATATAGCCTTATATATGTATTTTTTTCCCCCCAAATCCAATGCCATTACCTGTGAGTCTACAGTTGTGGAGATAAATTAGACCTGCAGGCGGGACTAAAAGAAAGACAGTGAGCAGTAACCAAGTAACAGTAACTTGTTGAAGATCTTTGTTTTTCTGTTCACAAATATGGGAATGATAGTCAAAAATATCATTAAAATGCATAGTTTTATATAAATCTTATACAAGGGCCCAATTAGATTTCTTTTTATGGGGCCCAAAATCCCTGGCAGCAGATACTCAGATATTTGTAACTGGACACCCTTTCAACAGGAGTCCAATTCAATGTAGAGATACTATTGTTTATAAAAGGAGAGGCAGACAGAGCTAAGTATCTTGGAGTTGTTTGAAATCCAAACAACCCAAACAAACTCTGCTCAGCTCTAGTTGCATAATTTTGGGACCACAAGGAGCAGCTATGAGTCCCCCACATTAATCTGATAAGGCCACTTTTGTTCCAACAAAAGAAAACTCTGCCATTTGGGAAAGTAAAGACCAGAGGTTCATAAAAAATTACGATCTCCAACCAAGGACTGGGACAACTACAGGCGGTACAACTGAAAAATAAATCAATGAACAGTGTCAAGTCAGATGCAGGTCGCCTGAAATAATAAATGTTGCTATAGGTTCTAGGATGTTGGTCATGACACAGCACAGACATTGGAGTCTTGAGGATAACTCAGAGTCCTCACAGCAACACATTGTTGTTGCCTGTTAAGAAACCAGATGACTCTTATGGCTTTGCACACAGTTTAAGAGCAGTAAATGAAATTGTGGGTGACTTTCCAGCAGATGTACCAGATCCACATGCCTTGGTGGCTTGGATTCCTCCAAAAGCTATGTACTTTACAGTGTTAGATTTGTGTGGAGCTTTCTGCAGCATTCCCCATAGTGTTGAATCCCAGGGACTGTTCGGTTTCACATACAAAAAAAAACATAAAGACATATCATACATCATCTAATTTAGAAGAGTGGAAATTAAAAGAAAAAATACAAATTAAAAAAGTTCTTACAGGTTCAGAGCATATTATGATATTAAACGGAACTAACATACCAAAAAGGAAATAAAACAAATCAGTAAAAATGTTTAGTTTGTAAAATATACATGAGGGATAGAACTATAAGTAAATAAAAATAAATACAACAATGGGTAAATAAATAAAAGCAGCAAGCTGAGCTGCACTCAGAAGGGAGAAGCTGAAAATCAGTGTGCAGTGGACAGGAACTGTCATATAGAATTTGAGCACACAGGTGGGCTGTGGCTCACTAAGCAGCCTGCTAGACCAATTTACTATTTGGGTGAGTGAATTTGTCTTTTTCAAAAACAGGTTCTCCAATCAGGCTGCAAGTGCAATTAATAAAACTGATTCAATAGAATTGTAGTAAAAGGTACATACGCCTTGATCAGGTCTTAGCTCAGGGACTATCACACATAACAGGACAATGTCATTTTAACAAGGGGCACCACTGGAGATTTTGTTGAACATTTGCCAACCTCAGAGGATGAGGAACCAAATATGTGATTCCTAATAACATGTCTTCTTAGGTAGTTGAAAAGGTTGCAATAATTCATGTTTTTCTATTTAGGAACAGGAAAGGACATCGCAATTAACACTAAATTTCAAATATCAGTAACATCTACCTGTCTGTGTAGTGGTATGCAGATATGAAGTTCATACAGGTTTTGCTGAGCCAGTGCAGCTCCAAAGGTAGCGACTCTTTCATCTATCTCTCCAGGGACAGGAGGTTGAAAGCACTGAAGGACCAGGAGAAGATATCGGGAATATTCTCACAGGCAATGAACAACAAAGAAGACTTGACACCAATTCATAACATGGTTCAGAGGCAACAGAATAGACTGTTCCAGGGAGTTTAAGCAAAATACAACCAAATTAAAATGTTGTTTGATGTATGACTTAGTTTGTGGATGAAATGAAATAACAGATGAGTTGTTGATGACAAGAACAGAGAAAGGCAGTACAGTTGCCTGGAGCAGAGGTGTCCAAACTTTGAAGTGATATATATA
>JARJLU010016835.1:0-33416 GCA_030272975.1 Sparidentex hasta | reverse complement strand
TCTTTATTTCTGGTTTTTGGGTTTTGATTCATGTCCCTTTTTCTATGTCTTGTTATGTCTTGTGTTATGTTTTTTCCTTGTCTTGTGTGTCATGTGTTTGATTTTCCATGCCCTCATGTGTCCTTTAAGTTTTCCATGTTCTTCCCTCTGGCTCCCTCTGTCTGTTGTCTTGTTCCCTCCTAGTCTGTTCCTCTGTGCTCCTCCCCCTCGTTATCTCACCTGGCTTCCTTCCTCCTCTCTCTCCTCACCTGTTCCTCGTCATGTCATTAGTGTCTGTGTATTTAGTCTCTGTGTTCCCCTCACTCCTTTGCTGGTCATTGGATTCTGTCTTGTGTATTCTGTCTTGCTTGTTAGTTGTTTCATGTCTTTGCTCTTTGCTCTTTGCTCTTTGCTCCTTGCTCCTTGTTCCTTGTTCCATGTTCCATGTTCCATGCTCCATGCTCCTGCCCCGGTTTGGTATGTTGTGATTTCAAGATTTTCATGTTTAAGTTGAACTTTGAATTTTGATTTGTACTTTGTCATTCTGCTTTATTTTGCTACTTTGTTTGGATGTTATGTTGTTACTTTGCCTTGTTGTATTTTTGCTTCTTGGTCCTGTTTTGTCTTCTTGTGTTTGTTTTGTAACAGCTTTAATTAAAGCTCGCTTTTTGTTCCACGTTATCTTTGACTCCCTTGTGTAACTGCATCTGGGTCCACCTTCTCCTTCCATAGTTTTCCCTTTTACCCCAACCTGACACATCCGAAGCTTTGCATTGCACTTGCTGACGTATGACTTGGATGCAGCTGCTTGGCCATGGAAACCCATTCAATGAAGCTTTCCACACACTATTCTTGAGCTAATCTGAAGGCCACATGAAGTTCGGAGGCCTGTAGCAATTGACTCTGCAGAAAGTTGGCGACCTCTGCGCACTATGCACCTTGCTGAATTGCTGTCGTTCCCAAACACTTACACTTTGTTATAATAAAACTGACAGTTGACTGTGGAACACCTGACTTCAATTATTTGGATGGGTGAGTGAACACTTTTGGCAGTATAGGTTAGTAAGATGGATTAATCACATTACACAGAGTAAGAAGTAACATAACAAAAATACATTTTTCTTATATTTACTTTACTTATAAAACAGTGAAGCACATATAAAATAGTAAATGATAATAGTCAAATCATCAAAAACACTCATGAGGTACTGGCCTTTACTTATATCATTGTGTTAAAAGTTATTACCAAAACTCTTCAGATAGAGTGGTGTCCTGTAAGCAGAGTTAGAGTTTCATAATCATCAAAATGATTACATGTTCTGAAACTCAACATAGACATATTTATTCAAGTCGACAGTTCTGACCGTTTCTGCCACTTAAGGTGAATAGAAGGTAAAGAAAGAGAGAGAGACTGACTTAGTGAGGAATGTGGTATATTTATGACTCTTGATAGATTTAGGACATAAGAATGAGGATGCACAGTCTATGGTGGTTGGACAAGACACGTCTTCTCAGTCGCGTTCCTTGTCTTTCTTGACATCATTCCTCCTTTTGTCAGAAGTAGAAAGGTTTGTGTGTGTGTGTGTGTTTGATTTAACCATCAAAATGTTTATGAAAAAATGTTTTTTCTTCATATTTTCAATCAATCAATCAGTCTTTATTTGTATAGTGCCAATTCACAGCATAAGTCATCTCATGACACTTTACAAAACTGAGCATGTCTGAGCAGGTCTGTGTGGGAAAGACTGTCTTGTATTGCAGCTTGCAGGGAAGCCTCCCCCAACGCTTATCTCTTTGGTGGCTCAACATAGTTCTTTTGGATCCCAAGGGTGAAAGACAGGGCAGCCAGATGCTCGTCAAGCTCCTGTCCTAGATCTGTCTCCAAAAGGTGATCCCAGTCTCCCATTTCCAAGCAATGCGCTGCAGCTCCTTCTTGGCTGGATTCATTTGGGTCTGATTAGACTTTTTATAATTTGAGTTATTGCAAATGTGTTGAAATATATTGCTGTTTTCAGCAAATGGAAGCAAGCAATCAAACAAGCAAACATTTGCCCTGCGACCCCCATCAGGTTGATGTGGCTGTGATGAAACTCATATTATGTTGAAACAGTTATTAAACATTGTACCAGCTAATGTCTTCTCATTAGTGGTCCTTTTTATTTCTCAGTTTCTCTATTAAAATGATGATTTAATGCCGGTTGGCTTCATGCTGTATGTGTGAATATATTACAGCTCTACATGAAGCATCTGTCATCTTTGTGGTTTGAAGACCACCTAAATAAAGAGCTACAATGTCAGTATGTTCTTCCTCTTTTCCCCTGGCCTTTAGAGTAGAGAAAGTCTGTGTTCTCTCAAAGAATATATGTCTCGAGGGTAACCTAGAAAAAAAGGTCAGATAGAAATGGCTTGTCTGCTGCTCTCTCATTATTCCGGGAGGATAAAAGGAGGGTGAATCTGCTTTCCATATTTTCTTTTGTCGGGGTTGAACCCATCTTCTGTGCTCTTCTCTCGTTTCCTCTGTTATAAAGACTTGAACACACATCATCAGCACTGATCTGCCCCTATGATGGAAAGCGTGAAAATCGTTCCCCCTGTATGCAAGAGGAGAGGGGGCACAGGCTCTCTTGATTGTCATCCAGGAGTAAATAGGCTTCTATTCTCCTCCTCGTTGCAGATTTCATGCCTCTTGATGGATGTTTGATGGTCAAAGGAGGAAAGGCCAAAGATGTTCCTTGAAAATACCGTCGCATCAGATGAACATCCTATTTCTGCGCACTTATCTTGTGCTACCTCTCCTTAACATTATCAAAATGCTTTTAAAGACAGAATAATGGGTAGTCTACAGCCACTCTCCTCTTACCTGCCTCCTACTCTCTGATCTCACCCTCATATCTTCTGCCCACATCTCGAGCCCACCTCAGCCACCATGTATTTCACTCTCTCTCTCTGCTGTAGCTCCTCGTAAGTCCCTGTTCCTCTAACTATGAACAACAGGCTTGTCAAAATCAAATTTGTAGACTGGTGATATACTGACTTCCAGGCAGGAGTGCGTCTTAGAGGTGGGTGGGAATCTATTAATCAAGGGAAGCCTGAAGGAAACTATCTGGACTGTCAGTTCATGAGGACGATGAGGTTGGAAAGCAACAGTTTATAAAGAGGATCCCAAACACTTTTTTGGGGGGTCAAACAGAGCACATCAGGTTATATTTTATCCCAGACTAATACTGTGATCCCCCTCCAAAACTGGGCTTTTCTAACAGTCTCAAGAATGTAGAGTCCTAGAACACCAGCACTTAGGAAGGTAAGGATCTGTTTGTATCTAATAAATAACTGTCTTGGTGTTGATCGTTATTTGAGGGCCATCATTTCAGTTTATGAAACAGAGAGGAAACCACATCTAGAGAAAACCACATCTGGACTGGGGTTCATTTTCATTTGGAACATATTGTTGGACTGTTCACTTACTATGTTTCTATTTCTTGTTCACTTTTAAACCACTGTTTAGTTAAGTTCAAGTAATTAAAATAGCTGGTTAGGTTTAGGAAAAAGGTTTGGGCTAAATCACACACTATCACAATTTTAAACGTGCTTTTTACTCCTTGTGGATATTGTCCCTGTTTTGCCCTTAGTTGCTAAGCTGTGATGTTGCAAAATCATGTATTGTCAGCTTCAATAATGACCCAGAAGCAACAATGCTTATGATGCTCCAGAAAACACCAGCGTGGTGAAATCAGACTGTGTGTGCAAGTAAAGTTATCTTCCCTTATTCTAACAAATGAACTGGGGTTCCCTGCCATCTCTTTTCTATTCAGAAGTCTTTAGTGAACTGTCTCTGTCTCTTTCTCCAGGCTAATCAAAAATGAGCAAAGAAATCGAGCTGAAGCGACTTTGTTAATAAAACAAGCCCATGTACCGGCAAGGCTATCAAGCTTTCTGTGATCACACATAAAAAGATGCACATTTCAGTTGCTCACTTGCAGATTGGGCCGAGGTTTGATTTGCCCCAAATAGTCAGAATATCTTACTGTTGCCTTCAAACCCTAGATGCTAAACATGCAAAGTGTATATTTTCAGCAAAGATTAAACTCTAGTCTTGTGTATAGTCATGTGTTAGCTACACAGCTAGTGTGTTGATAAATGTCCTTTTGTTTAACATATTTGTGTGTTTGTGTGTATGCGTGCCAATATACCCCAACATCACTGGCGCATTTTAACGCACAACCTCTATTTTGACAAAACTGACTAAACAAATTTGTACTTATTTAAGATACAGTATTGATAACTTTACATACATGATGAAGTTACTTGACATGACAATAATCTTTTTTTTTTTTTTGCTCTTGTTTGCTCACTGCTCCCTGTGCTTCAGTCCAACATGAATTGAATAATATGAGCTACTACACTGATTCGCTCATTTTACCCACTGGTTCGACTAACCCCGTCCCCTGTGTTGAACTTGCTTATTAGTACAGGCCCCTGCAGCTGTCTGCCAGTTAACAAAGTCTTTCAGTAATCCAAAACATTGGCATCTGTCTCTCTGTGCTGGTCTGTTAGTCCAATTAACCACACAGAAAGCCATAGTATTCCTGCGAAATTTGCATTAAAATTCTCCAAAAGGCACCAACACTACAAAATCGGCTGAGAGGTCAGCGATGGAGTAGTCTGTGCCTAGCTGTCACTCAAAACAGCCCCGCCCTTTATTATGCATAACTTTATTTAAACAAGTGAGATGAACAAAAGTTCACTGTGCTCAGCTACAGTCCTCATGAGTGGGGAAATAAATATTGAGTATAGAGTAAAACAGTTTTTGTACCAGGCTGTAAAAATGTTTATTTCTGCTGTAAACCTGGGCAGTCTTACATGAGCTCTTATGGGCTCGTCATAGAACTGCAGTCTTTTGTACTTCTGCACTGGCTTCATTTTCAGCCTCGGAGGTTACAATTTCTTTTAGTGTTTTGATCAGGACAGTTAAACATACACTGATAGCTCTCATTCATCAGATGGAACCTGAAACATTCGGGCACCAGGATGGATCGCTGCAACTGCTGCTCTGCCAGAGGAGTTAGTGTTCTAGGCCCGGTTAAAAATAAGACAGCGCTAACAGATAGATAACATTAAAACATTTTATGAAGGAGATTAATTATTACCGTTCGTCTCTCAGGAGGGAAAAGGGGTGTGTGATGGAACACATCTAACCGTGGCATGCAGCTTATTCCATGCATAAACACCAGTGATAGTCAGGATCAAGTTTGTCACCTGTGGATATCTGATCTGTTTACCCAGACTTCAAAACAGTCGTGTGTGTACGCACACAATATGTGCACACATACACACAGACTGCCTGGGGTGGAGAGGCTCTAAAAATAGCGTGTGTCTTGTGATATGTTTGGAGCAAACCACTTTTGTGTGAGCCTTACACATGATTCCAAACATGTATGGGGACATATCCTCAGACACACACACACACACACACACACACACACACTTGATGATCATATCATGTTCTCTTACTCTCAGTAAAAATAGCTCCAGAGCAAGTGTCTGATGTCCCTCAGTCTGTCTCCTTTCCTTCACCATCAACCCCTGATCTGAAAAAAAACAGGGCCATCCCCAGTGAGAATGTTTCTAGATCAGCTCCTCGTGTCTGACATGGTGTGAAACACACCCGGGGGTTCTCTGTCCGTCTCTGCTGACCCAGATATCATCCACACTCACCGTCTCCAGTCCAGCAAAGTCACCTTGACCAGGCGCACAGTAGAGCTGCTGCTATTCTGGTCTGCAAACATCACTCTCTCAAAGCCCTCCATAGCTCTGATTACATAGGAAATAAGACAATATGGCTGTCAAAATAAAAGCTTTGCTATTTTTCCTTTTATTCTCTAGAGCCCCACAAACCATTAATCTGGCCTGATCTTCATTTAGAGTCATAGACGGGTACTAGCTCTAACCTGCTATAAAAAAAACATAAAAATGGTACGACACCTTAAGCCAACTAATTCATTAACTGACAGTTTTCTACAGGTAAACACAGTAAACAGGCTGCAGGCTTAGAGTGGGATCTGGAGCATTTAAATACAACACGCCTTTACACAGTATAATTAGTTTAAAGTCACATTATGGAACTATTTTCACCTTCAGCCTTAACAGCATAAAAATGATTTGTGGATGAAATGTTTCTGCAGTGTGTAACGTCATTTAGAGAGTCGCATCACATTGTTACATATGTGTTTCTTCAACATGCAGCCCACTGAGCAAAAACTATCAGTCAGTTTTGTGTTTTTGACGACAACCGACACACTCTTCTAATGCTGTAGAATGCTCCATTCACTTGAATGGGCCTTCCCAACAGTCGGTTCGTCCTGTCGGGACTTATTTTCCTGATAATGACCGCCGCTCTATAAATTGTCCCTTATGTATACCTCTTTTCAGCATTCACTATCAATGTCCAAGTGACATCCATACAGTGTGCAAGATATTAAAAAAGTTTTGAATTTTTTTTCATTTAATTTTAGACTTCCTCGCAACTTCAGTTACAGACATCTCAAGAACTTCTTGTGGTTCAAAATCAACATTTTGTGATGATTACATTTTAGTCCATGCAGCAACAGCTACTGGTTGGATTTGAACCCCGAGCCTCAAGTATAGTAACCTTCAAGGGAGATGGACTCTAACAGCTGATCTAGACTTTAGACTTAAGACTTTCTTTATTTGTCATTCAAATTACACCTTACAGTGTAGAGCGGAATGAAATTTAGTAGCAGTTGGTTCAGCATAGTACAGGATCAAAAACAGCAGCAAGTATTCACATAAAGATAAATACATTAAAAGTGTCAATATAAATACTATATAAAATATAAAACATATATAGATAGATATTGTGTTTTGGTCATTTACATTTACATTTAATCTCACCTATTTACCAAATTGCACAAAATGCCCATTTCTACATGACGTTGCTTTAATTTGTTTAATGCTGCTGGACAGTGGATTTCTCCATGAAGGACTCTTCGACAGTCCAAAGGATGTGACTTCATGCCCTCATGAGTTTGGTCATCTCAGTGCTCCTCATCTCCGCTAACAGAGAGCAACAGCAGCTAATGTTTGTTTAGAAATGGAGTCCAGTAACATAAACTAATGAGTGACATGTGGAGTGGAGTGCTGCACATGTGGAAAAGTAGTACGAAGCCTAAAGGGGCTGCAGAAGCTACATGCAATCTGATACATTTGGGGTACGTTGCATTGTGGGAAATGTAGGCAACAGGTTTGAAAAGAATGTGAAATAAAATGGTGATATCTCTGTCCTGCTGTTTCAAGTTGGATCATCGGTTTTAAAACTGTTTATAATGAGTCCAATTATGGAGTGCAGCATTAGACCAGCAACTATTCTCACAACCTGGTGCCTACATTACCCACAATGCAGCAATGAGTGCTATGAATGGAGATAATTTATCAGTTCCAGCTTCTTCTGGAGCCACTAAAGGCTTTTTACTACTTTTTCCCCACATATGCAGAACTACTCCACAAGACCTGTAAACACACATGTGTGTATGAAACTGGTTGATTTACCCTTTAATCAAATGCAAATTTGGAGTGTTACTTTCAGTTAAAAAAATAAATAAATAAATAATGAAATTAAAACTGATTGTATGTAAATTATCAGTAGACTTGTAAAAGGAGCAAAGACATGGAGACATGCATTCATATCTCTGCTATAAATGATTTCCACATCAGTGAGCAGCTCCTCTTTCACAGTGTCAAAATCTATCAATTCCGCTCTTGTGTTATTTATGTGAACGCTGAATTTGATTTCTTCAAGGCTGTCTGATGCTGCTCCCGCCTCGATCGACCTGAATATGATCCAGGGACGCATCAGCTCCGCGTCGGGTTTTATTTTTGAATCAAGCGCTGTTTCCGGTCCTGGCTCGGAGCTCGGTCCCTGTCCGCGCAGTCAGCTGTTCGGACGGACGTGTCGCCTGTGTTCCACACACTGTGGACTCCCCAGTGTGTTTCTGAGCCACCCCGCCGGTCCTGGAGGGATCCTGTGTGATACTCGCCGCCAGTTTCAGTCACTTCAGTCGACATAAAGCCTCCGGACTTCGCAGCCATGAACTCAACGACGGAGCCTCAGGTGTGTGAGGAGTGGAGGGACGGCTCGGAGGGCTCCGTCTTCCACCTCGCTCACATCCTCCTCTTCCTCGGCTTCATGGGCGGCAGCGGGTTCTACGGGCTGCTCTACCTGTTCACCTTCCTCACGCTGGGCTTCTTCTGCGCCACGCTCTGGGCATGGTCGCTCCTGTGCACGACGGCCGCCTTCCTGTGGAGCTTCGCGCTCTTCGGGGTGTGTTTGGGACAAGCCCTGCATGTGGCCTACCGGCTGAGGAGCGTCTCCTTCGGGAAGGAGTTCCAGGAGCTTTACAGCTGCCTGTTCAAGAGACTCGGGGTGTCGCTCACTCACTTCGGGAAGATCGTGTCCTGCTGTGATGCAGAGATCCACAGCATCAGCAAGGACCACTGCTTCGCCATAGAGGGGAAAACCCCCATTGACAAGCTGTCGGTGCTGCTGTCTGGCAGGTGACCGCAACACCTCTGGCTGAGTCTGCTTAAAGGAGCAGTCTGTAATTTCGTGTCGAAATGTTAATGAGGATGTCCACTGGCTGATTGAATGAATACACTGAATAAACAAACGGACCTCAAAGGACAACACAGTGTATACTTTGTTTAAAAGTGGCGGACCCTGCCACCTTTCTAGCTTCAAAGAGAGTTCTGAGTCCTTATTTTTCTCCGAGGACCGTTTGTTTATTCACTTATGCCAGAAGTGTGTTTTTTACCTCATTGATATTGAAATTATTAAAATTCTGATGTTAAATTTCCTCTTTAAAACTAGATGGTTCCTTTAAGCTAGTTAGTTAGTTAGTTTGATAGTTTATTTCAAATATGTTTTTAAAAAAAAAAGCTAACAACATGAATTATTGTGGTAGTCCAGGGTTAAAACCTGTGGCCCAAATTGCACGTGCTCGAGTTTCAAACCTTCAAAATTGCTTCATTTTATTGCAAAGTCAATATTTCCATTTATTATTATTTGGCGGCAGTTGGTCTTTGTAGGTTTTTCATAGAAAATATATAACAATTCAGAATTCTTAATTGTTTCCCCAAAACTAAGTAGAGCTGCCTCAAGGCATTAATATGTGAATCAGAGAACAAAAATGAACACAGTATGAAGTTTCTACTCAAGTCAGCATCATTGTTATTTGAAATCCCAATAGAATAGTCAAATTTGTGAGATGGCATACAAAACGGTACACTTTTGCTGTATAAAATGGCAGTTTGGCAGACTGTATGTACTTGGTGCTTTAGCGCTCCTCCTTTATCGACCAAAATACCGTTATTCTCACAAATGTATTATTTGTTGCACCAGGCATGAATGAAAAAGTGTATGTTAAGTGAGCACGTGCCATTGTTTTAATCAGTACTCTGCAGGAGCTATGTTTGATATGACTCAGATATTACAATGTGTTACCACAATCGCATGCTTTTTACCGCTCTTCAGTTAAAGCTGACCAGAATCTGGCTCCTGAATTTAGCCTTACTTAGTTTCTGTAGGTAGAAGAGCTTTTTCTGTGCTTGTTTCAGTGTGATGTGCGATGACCAAGACAGGTTCTCTGTGATGGTATTTCATTGGAACCTAAAACTGTTCACCTGCAGTGAACAGGACACTCAGATCCTTATGCTATGTGGGGACTGAGTGCAGGGCAGTGGATGTGAAATCCTTTCAAGGCAATGTAGGAGGTGGAAGAGAACTTATGTTATTATTAAGTTATACTTGCTCATGTTGGGTCTGTAAAGGAATTAGTTAAATAGTACGGTCTAGACTGGTGCACCTGATTGTTGCGATGTCACTGGGTGCACGTTGGTTCTGGTGGGCTATATAATAGGCTTTCTCCAACCTTCTGTTTTGGCAAAAGAATGGCAGATGAAAAAAATCCTAAACACACGGTGTGTTTTTAGGTCAACTTTGTAAAAGACTCCCTGCTGATTGAAAAAGAAGGAGTTTACGTTGCAGGTAGAGAGATAAAGGAAAGCAGAGAGAGACAGAAAAGAGAGACAAGTGTGTGCATTAAGGTAGACAGATAGACACTGTGTATTGTGAGCAAACTCTCAAAGCAAAAAGAAAGATGCTTGATTTTTGAGATTCTATATCGCCATTGATAGTATTGACCTGGTCTATATCTTATAGTAAATATCATTTATTCCATCTGTTTTCCTGCAGAATCCGAGTGACTGTTAATGGGGAGTTTCTGCACTATATCTACCCCTTCCAGTTTCTGGATTCGCCCGAGTGGGACTCTCTCAGACCTTCAGAGGAGGGTGTATTCCAGGTTCATTTGAGCTCATGTGCATGTACAAGAAAACACATTCTGCACATCAGTCACTCGATTCACTAAAGCCTGTGTCAGCAGGGTCAAGCTGTTATCCTGCAACCCTAGTTTTAGGCTCATGCATGTTCGAACTTATTTCTTAGTGCCTGAATTAGGTGAGCCACCTTCAGGGTCCCAGTGCTATGAACGGTGGGGCCTTGAGCCATTGTTATTATTATCATCATTATTTTTAATGCTCAACCTGTGCTCTACCTGCTGTGGCACGTTATGAGGCCTGTTGTGAAAAAGATGTGTTGTTGACAAAAACAATAGAAATACTTCAGTGTACATACACATGGCAACTACAGTGGAATTACTGAAAACTTACAGGAAAAAGACATTTTTATATCCTGTATCTTTTTAAATAACTTTTTGACCAAATTAGGTTATTATGTACAAAAAAATCCCACTGATGACTCATGAGTATTAGTATTAGAATATAGTATTTAGTCAATTTGATCAATTATTTGAATATTACCTTAAAGGGAACGTCTGTCCTAAGTTTGATCTTGGGGTTGAATCTGTTCCAAGGCAAAACTGCAAGATTCGACCCAGGTTGTAATGAAGTGAAGTCACCACTAACATGCATGAATGCCAGCTTGTGTCCTGTCAGCGCCACCTCTTTGTGATCCTGTATTCTTTCTCTTTCTGTCCTCACAGGTGACCCTGCGTGCTGATAACCCCTGCCGGTACGTGGCGTGGAGGAGGAAGAAACTCTATTTGCTTTTTGCCAAGCATCGTTACATAGCCAAGATCTTTGCCCTGGTTGTGCGCAACGACATCGCAGAGAAGCTGTACTCCCTCAACGACAAGGCCTTTGACAGCTCCGGGCACCGCTATGATCTCCGCTTACCAAGTTACTGTCACATGCCAGGGACTGAATTAGAAAAAACAGATGCCTTCCTGCAAGTGCCAGTGCAGCGTGAAAGGACTGCCTGAACACACACACACACACACACACGCACACACACACACACACACACACACACACACACACACACACACACACACACACACACACACACACACACACACACACACACACACCACTTAAACACTCGAGCGACTCACTGCACTGGATGTCAGTTACTGTAGGTGGGCAAAGCAGAGTGTTATCTGTACCATTTAGGGTGAGGGGGTGTCAAACTGTTAAATTTAACCCCATAGTCATCAGATCTCAATATGCAAATCTGGTGAACGGAGCTGGCAGCCTGGTCAATAAATGTGTTTTGCCAGATCAAGAGGATACTCTTGAGGGATTGCTTCAACACATGATACCAGGCTCAGATGAATGGTAGATATATATTGGCTACTTTATGGTTGACTTGCACATAATGCTGATGTTCATCACTAAGGTTTTTGACAGGCAGTTGAGATAGCAGAAAGATGTTTTGACATGTTGGGCAGACTGACTCTGAAGGACATCATCAGTTTTACTATAAGTTCACTATAAACTTTGTTTTCACTTCACTCTGTTTTTTTTTTTTACCACTGGGCACAAAATCTCCCAAGAAATGAAGGCCGACTCCATTCAGGTTGGCAGGCTGGCACCATGTCTGTCTGCTTTCCTGTCTCCATTACAGACTGAATGAACAAATGAACTCATGTGCTGCTCTGTTATTGGTGGTTACTAAACTACAGAAAACAAAGGGATCCAGTTGTCTTTGTAGCAGCAGTGCAAACAGTAATATTGCTTGAAAACACTAGGGGTGGAAAGGTTCTCTATATCTTCCTTAGCCTTTTTGTCATTTGTTGAATACATACACAACAGAAATGTGTGTTTTTTAGGGGAATTGGTGCCAAAATTAAAACATGTAACAGATATGGACTATGAGCAAAGTTGGTCTTTGTTTACACAAATCCAGTTAAGTATTAGAAATAGATGAGTCGCAAATACTGCGCTGACATCTCGTTACTTTCTGTGTAATGTTACTTTTGACAACTCTGTCTAGAAAATAAAGGCCAATCTCTCCAGCAGTCATAGTGACTTCAAGTTCAAGGGAAGTGCCACTGTCTAATACCATAGCCAACACTTTACATTGATTCCCCGGGACTCATGTTGAATTTATTGTTGATTTATTAATATTATTATGAATGTAATTTCAGCCTGTTATGGATTAGGTGTTTCATTAGTCATAGCCAGGCCATTCATGGAAATATCGTGAATGCGTACTGTAGTATATGACACAGTACTTCATCAGTTGGTGAAATGTGGTGGATGGTCAAGTTTTTTCTCTATTTGTCTACTATCTATACATCACGACCAATGTTTAATATGTAAAATATGATAATGTTTAGATTGATGTCCATATATAATACCTTAATCGGCAACTGGGGGCCACTGTCTAATGTTTTTAATCCAACCAGTGATCTGGCAGTAATGGCGGTAATGCAAGATGGCAGAACCAGCCAGTAAAATTTGAAACATCCTGAAATGCAGAGTCAGCAAGTTGTTTTTCATGTGAGCCAACAGGAAGATGGACGGCTTTAGCAGAGAGAGTCTTTAACATGGATGCTTTGTTCATGCTTTCTCCAAATGAAAGGGACACCATCCGAGAAAGTGGAACCCACTTCTCCTCAAACATTCATGGTGCACAGTCACTGTGACCCACTTGTTTCCCAAAATGTTGAACTTCTCCATTAAGCTAGTAGTTTGGTGAATCTGTGGGTGACTCACTGTTATGGTTGTACCCATCTAAAAAATATTCCAAGTGAAACATGGACTAGCTGGCAACCTTTTGTAGCCGTCCAGTCCTGTCCAGACACTGGCTTCTGCCCGGGGTTGAACACATTATAGTGAATTAAGACAGCAACTGTAATGACGTTGATGAGCTTTATTTATATAGCACCACCGACCCTTTGATTTGTAGATGACCGCTCTACCTCCTGAGCCTTGGCCACTGGGAATTTCTTGAATTATCGCTTACTATCCAGTCCTGGACCCTAACATTCTGCCCAAGCACTTTCTAGGCAATTAAGAAATAAATCAAGAAAAAAAAAAAAAAAAATTAAGAAAACTTGTATTAAAAGTGCCTGATGTGTTAATTTGACTCTCTGTGATTCTAATCACATACTAAAGCAGAACAGAAGAAACCCCAGCTGTAGATCTCCAGTCAACTCAACATCCATTTTAACTTCACACAGTGCAGAACTTTGACTGAGGAAGTCATTCATCTCTGTGTCTTCTGATCGGACTATTGATTAAGATCATTGTGCGCACGTCCACATGAAGGTTTGAATATAACTAAGAAGAGTTGGTTACAGTCAGTGTGATTATAGACTTATGACACGTCAGATTGAGCTGTAAAGGTCAAACTGAAACTAAAGACAGTTGTGCTGAGCTTTGTTTACAGCCATTCATTGTGCTTTCACTGAAAGGGACTTATGTATAAAGTGAAATAAACAGGTTGCTGCAGATGTCTTAACTGGGATGTGTAATGTTGACAGAACAGATCGGTGCCTATTGTGAATGTAATTGTGTGGAAATGTAATATGAATGAAATAAATGATACTTTATATTACTTTGTTGATTTTGTGATGGTTGCATTTAATATTCAGTGAATTGGTCACAGTAGTTTAACACAATAAACCTTTTGAACATCAATTTAGTGGACCTGTTGACAAACTACACATGACTATATGATGACATACAATATCCTTACATGAATAAAAGACTAAAATATTTAAAGAAAAAAATTAACTAGATCCAGTAATTCCTCAAACTGTGCTCTGCTACATTGTGGTTGGCAGCAATGGTCTTTCCAAAAGGGAATTTTGCTCACACAATTCTTGATCGATTCTTGGTATTTAGTATTTGTATCCCTAATTGCATCCTGACGCCAGACTGTTAGCAGAAGAAGTTGTGTGTTCTGATAATTTAACCGTCAGCATGTCAGCATTCAACACTGTTGCACAAAAATAAACACAGCAGCCGATTTTCCATGACATAGCCACGTCCTTTACACCTAAGATATTTGTCATTTCCATCGTCTTTTCTTCCATTAAGCAAAGATGAGTGGTTGCCACTGCAGTAACTGTTTACCAAAAAGCAAATGACATGGCAATTGCTGGAAATGTCACTGTATTTTTCTGTTTGCTGTCTATGTCATAACATATATTTTACTATTGGTTCAGATCTAAAATCTAGTTAAAAACAGTCAAATGTCTTCACTTGCAAGGGTTAGTCAATTGCATTTCCATAATCATATAGTGCATATATAGGCTGTATCATGTTTGTACACTTTTGGAAGGATTGTTTCACAGCTGGTGTTTCCTCTGACTTATGATCGCCGCGAAGATCTGGTACCTCTTGGTAACTGGAGGTGCTTCCAACTGACAGAAAAGTGGATACAATATTAACACTGTGGTAAAACACATCTCCTGCTTTTCTACATAGCACAATGACATTTTTGTTTAAACAGTGAGTCAACTCAAGAAAGGCGGTAGCAGCGTAAAGTCCTGAGAGGCGCTCCACCACTGAGGCATGTATAACACCACTTACCAGCCCTTCCTTCCTCTCCTGGCTTTTCTCAGCTGTACTGAGCAGCACCTGCTTTCTACACTTCTGAGGGGACTGTGGCTGTGGTGTGTTTTTTCTGTTTGATTTAGAAGTTTCATTAGGGTTTTTATTTCTTGTGCCACTTTAACACAGTGAGGTCACTGGTGGCAACATGCTAAAGTTGGGACACATGAAACGCGGGATGAACAGGTAGAGATGGAGAGGGGTTGATGACCCTATCCATGACGAGAGTTTAGTAAAACTTTTAGAGAGGCGACATAAAAAGGTACGTGGTTTAAATATTTGGTTGTAATCTTTTATAATAACATAACAAGAGCAGTTCAAAAAGATGAACACTTCCATTGTGTTGGCTCAATATGCAGCATTTCTCTGTTACATGTGTTTGGGTGTTTGGGTCGTTTTGGTTCTGCACTGTTTCTTTGTTTGCAGCATTTTTCTGTTGCAGCATTTTGCTGTGGTTTTGTGTGTCTTTGGTTCTGCATCGTTTATGCGATTTAAGCCCCAGAGCTGATAAATATCTTTGTGACAAGTATTCGAGTATTTGAACTGAAGCAGTCTGTGGTCCAGTTCTGTGACAGCAGGGGACCTTCGCAGGAAGCCTCACTGACAGTGTAGCTCTGTCTCCCCCTGTCGGAGATGGCAGGCACCGCAGGAGCGCTCCTGTCGCCTTCTTGCCCATTTTAGTCTTTCCCTGTCAGCTGTGTGGAATGTGCGACGCACATTGTGCAGCCCCCCCATCTGAGGGTCCAGCCTGCAGTCCACAGCAGCGTCTCAAGTCCCCTCACAGGGATCATTCCTCCGCTCTGTCCCACCGGCTCCTGCCGCTCCTGCTCCTGCTGCTGCTGCTGCTCAGTCGGTGAGTACCTTCATAACGAGTCGTTCTCATCTCATCTCCCAGCACTTTGACCAGCAGTTAAAAAAAAGTTGCTGCTGTGAGAAAATTCCTGTGAGGGGGGCTGCATGTGAATCCCCTCATCTATTTTTACATGCGATCCCTCCCAGTGCTGGAGCCCATCAGCCTGAGAGGGAACTAACAGCCGCGGGGAAACCGCTCCGCTGTTTAGAGTTGGACGGTAAGAAAAAAAGAAAGAAAGAAAGAAAAAAGTAAGAAAAGTCCAGTGTTCAGTCATGATGCCATGTAGTCCATGTTCGTGTCGAACACTCGGAGCCAAATATTTATACTGGAGCTTTCCTGCACAGGCCTGTTGAGAGACAGTTTTTTGCCAATACTCGATTTCATAAAAATTGATATTGAATTTCCATCCAACGACAAGAATGAAAATGATTTTAAAAGACTGAAGTTGAATAAAAAAAATAAAAAAAAAAAGTTAAAAGGAACTCTCTGTAGTTTTGGAGGCTGAAATGTGAATGAGCAAAAACAGATTTTCGTTGGCTGATTTTAATAAATTAATCTGTCTCTGTTTTCACAACTGAATAAAGTGAACTGACCTCAAAAAACACAGTGTTACTTTGTTCATATGTGGCGGACCCTGCCACCTTTCTAGCTTCAAACAATCTTCTCTGACCTTATTTTCCCTTGAGAACAGCTTGTTTATTCACTTAAGATGTGTGTATAAATGTTTATTAATATTGTAAATTAAAATTTGTAGTTACAATGTCCTCTCTAGAACTACAGTGTTCCGTTAAGGACAGCTAACAACATGACCTGTTGTGGTTGTCCAGGGTTAACACCTGCGATGCACTCAAACTGCTCGTAACGAAAATGAGTCAAACCATCAAACTTGTTTCATTTTATTGCAAAGGTCAGTATTACCATTTATAATTATTTGGCCAGCAGTTGGTGTTTGTTGGTCTTTCACACTTGGCAGGGAGACTACAGTCATTAACATGTCACAGACAACTGAAGCTAAAAAAAACCCCTTTATGTCTCAGCTACTCTGCACTTCCTGTCTGCACCACAGAGCTTTTCAGCCTCTTTGTGCTAATTTCTTTTATCATTTTCTAGCCCACCAACTCTGCTCTCAAGCAGCTGGTTTCAGCGACTATAGACTATCTGTGCTATAGACTGTACACTGCCTGCATCAGAAAACAGCAGTCAGATACTAGAACCACGTCATAGCACTTAAGACTCTGAATATGTCTCAAGCAGTATAAGCCAGAGATCCTGGAAGGTTCTCACTGCTGCTGGAGCTGTTTCTGGCTGTTTTGGGGCCCTGTGCAGAGTTTGGTTAGGGGAGCAATATTCTGCTGATGACTGAATCATTTTTAGAATTTAAAATTCTTCCTTTTTTTATATTTCTACTAATCTTGGGGCCAATCAGGACAGGATTTGGAATTTGAGTCAACTGTAATTCAGGACTATCCCACAGTTTACAGGACGTCTGGTCACCCAAGTGTTGAGCCAACGCAACAAGGTGCTCTCCCTCCTGCTATCAGACACACGTGTTGTCAGTTCATTCAGTCAGTTCTGCAGCCCACTGATGTCCCAACTTTGTCTCAGCATGGGGGCCCCTGGGGGCTTCAGGGGCCATGCAACCGTGCAGTTCACATGTAGCAGAGACCATGTCTCCCACCTTCAGAAACCATTACTACAAAGTGTGACTGCTATTGGCAGTTACATCTAAATAAACGCCAATATTAACTTCAAGTCAGTTCATTCAGCTAATCAGAAAAAAGATATTCACTGTTATCTGGTTTTACTTGTTAACAAAAGCTTGAGAAATGTCTAACTAATAATTGAAATAACAATTACAATACTTATAGTAATAGTCATCCTTATAATTAATAGTAGTATTGTTATTATTGTTGTCGTTGTTGGAAAACAACAGTGCTGATGTTCTGTAAAAGACGTCTGTCTACGATGTTGCAGATATGTCTGTGCTAACCAGCTAGCCTGGCCTGGCCCTAACCCGTCTTGTAATACCACTTTGTACTATAAGTGATAATCTGACAGCAGTTGTAGTTTTCTTTAAACCTGTAAAAAAAAAAAAAAAAAAAAAAAAATGAAACCTTCAATTCATCTAAAAGTCACATGAGTAGGAAAATATAATATAGATTAAAGTAGTTTTTTTAAGGAAGTTCATAATAGATAAACCTCTCAAACATATTTTCTAACAGGACATAATTTAGGCTAATAGAGCAAACAAACGAGAAGCTGTATTCAAGAATGAACAGACGCAGTGTGAGCAGTGTGTTACCTGTAAGCCCAGAGCCATCCATCATCCTCCACTAACATCCTCTCTAACCTTGTCCTAGTCTTCAAGGATGTCCTCTACTCCGGAGCTGCCCCCCTTCCTCTTCACCACCCTGCCCTCCTTTACCTCGGCTGGCCCAGGAGTGTCTGATGTGGAGCCCACTGCCGAGCCATGTCGGGAGTGGGAGAATGCCCACCCAATCGTCTTTCATCTGGGGAACCTGTCCCTGCTGTTGGGCCTGATCGTCCCCACCACCCTGGGCCTGCACATGATCCTGCTGCGCCTCCTCCTGATGACAGGTCTGTACACGGCGCCCCCTCCTGCTGGCGTTCCTGCTGTGATTGTACCGTAGTTAGGAGTACTGGACAACGCTGACTTTATCACAACCTCAGCAGAGCTTCACTCTGTGCCCTGCAGTTGTCAGTGATCACCACAAGCTGCCGTGCACACAGCGAGGTCTCTTCAACAGAGCCGAGGCCTTAAAAGGCTCTGACAATGGCAGATAACAGAGGAGAGAGTGGAGGATGGAAAATCCACTCCCAACATGTTTATCTTCTGCTCGGAAAGAGAGTGGAGACAGGAAGTACCAGGATTTATGGGTAATTTGGTTGTAATTGTGACAGTTCATTTATTTATATTGCTCTGGCAGAAGTTAGTCTCAGAGGACAGAGGAACAGAAACAAGCAGAGAGAGAGTAAACTAACAGAGCTACAGCAGGTCAGCATGTGAGCTCACTTTACAGATATCTTGGTGTTTCTTTATTGAAGTTTAGATTAGTCATAAAATCATATAATTTGATATTAAATAACATAATTTAATTAGTCATTTTAAGGAACATTCCTTTTGCTGAAGCTGGTTGCTGAATGTTTAGACCCAGTGTGTTGAACTTTCACAGCCTGAAGTCAACATGAGGACAAAATAACTGCATAGATTTCATACATTAAAGTAACACTGCACGGGTAACAGTCACAGACCTTTGATTTTGTGCCTTTACTTTTAGTGTTTTCACATGATGTTGTCTGCCGAATATTAAACTAGACAGAAATATCAAACTTTGAATTTATACTTGAATCCAGTATTAAAGGTTCCATATTGTAGAAAATGAGATTCCTGCCCACTTCCTGCCCACTGAGGCCTCATGCCCTGCCCATGAGTTCCTGCTCAGCCCATACAGATCACATCGTGATGATGCCTCATATTTTAAATCTATTAAATATGAAACCTCAGTAAATCAAAAATCTGTAATAGAAAGAGTCATAATTGACCTTGTGAGCAGTTTGAGGTCTTTCGTCAACAGTATTTCAAAATAGTGGTGGAAAATGTAAGTAAGTAAGTAAGGCTTAGCAGAGCTGTGGATCCAGGTCTGAATGAGTCTAGCCATATTATCAGCTAAATCTACTTTGTGTCTGTGTCCCTGTCAGGATGTGGTCTCTTCATTGTGTGGGCGGCTCTGTACAGGTGTAACCTGGATGTAATGGTCTGGAATGTGGTATTCCTGGTGGTCAACTTCATGCACTTGTTCTTCCTCCTGTACAAGCGCAGGCCGGTGAGTTCTTCCTCAGCATGCCCTCATTCACATCCCAGCTGTCCCCTTTACAGTCAGGCTGTCCTGAGTTATTGGTCCCAGGTGTCGGGGAAACAGTGTTCATTCATGCTCAGGCTCAGCGATGTCTCGGTCAGGAGGCAGCATATGCTGCTTTATGGTAATGAGATGCAGATAACATCCGTGATTCTCACCGGGGATTCAATGTGAGTATGGGCCACCGGCGAGCTGACAGAATCAGACCACGACTTCTCATAATGAGACAGGAAACCTGTCCTCCTCAGCCGCTGCTAGTTTACCAGCCCACCAACTCTGTTGTTTTCACACAGACCACAGCATGAATCTAGTTTGCTTTTTATGTTAGCTTTTTTTAGAAAGTTGAGTTGAGGCTGTGTTTCCGCTCTCTCAGATTAAGATCGACAGGGAGCTGCGGTCTGTCTACAAACGAATGTTCGAGCCTCTCCATGTTCAGGAGGCCTTGTTCCAGAGGCTCACAGGACAGTTCTGCACCATCCAGACGCTGAAGAAAGGCCAGGCCTACGCTGCCGAGGACAAGACGTCTGTGGACGAGCGCCTCAGCATTCTCCTCAAAGGAAAGTATGTGTGTCCGTTTGACTCTGGGTGCAGCTGTCGTTCTGGTCTGTGATGGATATGTTTCAGTGACTAATTGTAGTATAGAAACAATGGAACAGTTGTGTCAAAAAAGTAAATCCAGTCATCATCTTCTCTCCCCATGCTGATGGAAATCAGGTCCACAAAACATATTTGGAGCTTCAGAGCAAAACAGTATTGCAGTTTTCTGCTAAAAAAAATAAAAACACATATGCATCAGATGGCACCATACAGTTCATCCAGCAGTATCCAAGACTCTGGAAGCACCGACATCTTAAATTGATTTGAAAAGACGTTAATCGTTTGACTTCACCAATCAAAACCAAAGCCAGTTTTAAAAAAAAATAAGATTGAACTCTTACAATAACTGAAACAATGAATCATTTCAAAAGTTTTGACCTGGAGTTCCTCTGTGACAGGATGAAGGTATCATACCGAGGCCACTTCCTCCACAATATCTACACCAATTCATTCATCGACTCTCCAGAGTTCAGGTCCACTGAGTTGCACAGAGGAGAGAAGTTCCAGGTAAGACAAATATGAGCATACAGTTAAAAAAAAATGAAAAAAATCTCATTTGTGCCATCATTGCTTCATCACCTCACGGATTAAAAGGTTGTATTCAAGGTCAAATAGATCAAAGATTTTATCAGGTCTGACCTTCCTTGTCATTGTCACTCTGACTCACTAGTGAATGGGTCTGTTTCATGCAAACCTAATTTCCTGAAAAACAAATGTTTGATTGCCAGGTGACCATCATGGCAGAGGAGAACTGTAAGTTCTTGTGTTGGTCTCGAGAGAGGCTCACCTTCTTCCTGGAGTCGGACACCTTCCTCAATGAGGTGTTCAGGTACCTCATTGGCAAAGACATCACCAACAAACTGTACTCTCTGAATGACCCCACGCTCAGTGACAAGGTGGGTCCAGCACTCGCACTCAACGCATCAACATCACGCTGTGTGACAGCTGTGCTTGTGGTGGAGACGATGGTGGTGATGATGTTGGTGGCGGTTGTTGTGTCTCAGGCGGTGAAGAAGATGGACCGTCAGCCCAGCCTGTGCTCTCAGCTGTCTATGATGCAGATGAGGAACAGCATGGCCAGCACCAGCGACACCGACGATGTCCTCAACCAGATCCTGCGAGGAGGATCCACCGGATCATCACTCCGTAAGTCACACTCAACAAAATGTTCCAACCTGTAAACTATAGTGGACACATATTTGAAAGTATTTTTTAACCAATTAAGCACGAGTACCGTGACCCAACCAGCCAGCTCTGTTATTTGAATTTTTCTTGATTTACTTACATACTGTTGATGCTTGTTGTGGAAAAAAAATGTGTAAGAGTAAAAACAAACCTTAAAAATGATTACTCTGTGATTTTATCATTCAAGTATGAAAGGGTTGATGTGTTTCCATTATGTTTAAACCTCAAACCCAAACCTAAAAGATATCAGATTTCTTCATAGAAAAGCTATTACAGTAAGTGTGTGTTGAACTCCAAAGTGAGGATATTTCTGATAGTAGTAATAAAAGCATGCGTTCATGGAAAAGAGGTATCTTTTTCTCCCTGTTCCCTTGTTTATACAGACCTGAACAATTCTGTCTTAACATCATGATCACTAATGATAATTGTGCATTGTGTTTCCTGCTGTGGATATTTAGTCTTCTGACTACCGTCTCACCATTTAAGTATTTTGAGTAGTACTAGTGCATAACTCTGCCAAGGTCCAGCAGTTTCCTTCAGTTCAACTGAGCCTAATCTGATATCCAACTGGGTAGCCCTGCATCACTCTAAATGTTAAACCAACCATAACTCTTTCCCCATAATTTAAGATCACCAGATGTAGGATCCACATCAAATCATACTCACATATAGATGTTAATGTTTGGCAAATGCGAACCAATAACCAGAAGCAAGCTTTAATGAAGTAAATTGCCAAAGAACCCAAGAACACATGTAGTATAAAGACAAATTCAGTGGAAAGTGGAAACAGCAGCAGGAAGACAGAGGGAGCAGACACAGAGCTGACCTGAGGACAAGATGGATGAAGTGATGAAGAGTGAATAAGAAATGACCCAGTCATATTAGATACCTGCCACCTCAATGAAACCTCTGCTTTCCCCCCGAGAAATGAAATAATTACACACTGTTAAAGAACGTGAGAAAGAACTCCTGGATCTGTCCCTGTATCTGGATGAGCACCAAAAGGTGATGGGGTCTATTCTGAGTGGAGACCAAGGACATTACATTAAATCAGGACAGTTTTGGAGGCGGAGCCTATTTCATTTCTATGGAAGATTCTCAGTGGCACTTTGACACCAAGAAATCTCGACTTCCCGGGTACGACAATACCCAGATATCCGTGTTGTGTGGTGTGTGCACCACAGACTTTAACTGACCGAGTCAGCTAACTTAACGGTTTAGTGCCTGTAATTTTGCTGTTCTTCTAGGCTGTCCACATTTTATTAGAATGAATGGCTTAGATTATGACAGTGAAAACAGTCATTTCTTGTGGGTTATAACGCTAAAAAAAAAAAAAAAAATGGATCCACTGTTACACAGACTCTTCCCTTATAGTGTAAGTGTGTCGTGACCATGTAATTACACAGTTTGGGCACTACACAAGTCAGCTTGAAAGCCTTGCACTCCTCCTGGAGGCTTGGTAGAGACCCATCCTCCACCCAACCAACAAACAGACACTTGAAAACATGAAGTAATTGGCGGAAATAAAACATGTAGAAATTATTCAAAAAGAATGTTGTGCATGACTGATGAGGCAGATGCTTGCAGCTCACAGAGGCATGGTAATATTTCATTGCTTGCTAAGCTTCAGTGCTGACTAAGTGCCTGGTTAGAGCCAGGGAAGTTGTATTGTTAGTAAAATATTTTAAGAATAAATGTGTCTCAGCAACACAAATGAATGAAGCAACTTGTAGTTATAACCTATTAATATGCTCAGGGTGAAGCTCATCACATACTGTAACCTGTGCTGCAATTAGGAGGAGACGCGTCACAACATTTGAACAATGGTATAATGGGGATGGACTGGGAAACCAAATCTGATTAACCACAGTTATATTTTTAATTGTGTCTCCTTCTAAACAATAAGCTATTGTGTTAACCTAACTGCTTTAACACCATTCAGACCGGGATATCTGCTCATTTCTGTGAGCTGCTGTTTGAACTGAAATTACACATCCTCAGAAAGCTGGTGTGTATCCTGCCGGGCTGCATGCCTCTCCAAAACTGGTGTCAGTGTTGTTCTGACAGTCTTCCTCCTGTCCCTCTTCCAGCTCTGACTCCTCCCTCCCACTGAGCCATTCCCTGAATTGGGCTGTAAGATCACCTCTTTTATTTTACCCTCCCACCTGAAACCTTTCTCCCAACCGAAACTTCAATTCACTCTGTAACCAAATAATCACTTCCTCAAACCTCTTCTAGAACACGAAACCTTCAAAACCTGTTCTGAAAGGGTTCCCCCTAACCCGCTTTTTCTTCTTTTTAACCCGTCATTGCTTCATTTATAAGATTTACACTAACACCACTGAACAGCTGTATGTCCCTGTCCTGTGTGGCCAGTTTCACCTCCAACCACAGCAGCATCACTGATGGATATGGTCCCATCGGTGCTGTGTTTCACTTGTATTCACACCCAGTGAACCCTGTGATGACACAAGTTCCTGTTGTACACTTGAACATAAACCACCGGGTCATCAGAAACAAGACCTTTCATTGGATGTTAGGTTACTATTTAAAGGAAGTTTACCCAAAAACTTCACACTAAAACAGCATTGCAACATTCTCCTTAACAACTGAAGTAGCTGGAGACTTGTTTTAAAACGTGAAATCAACTGAAACCAAAAGCATGAAATAGCTGCAGCCAGGTGCAGCTCTCTGGAAGCCCCTGAGATCCCAATTGATTTGAAAAAGACTAAAAAGCTACAACTGATGAAGTGGAAGTGGATGCAAGAACTATTCTGGTTATTCTTGTTTTAGCTTTTTGTATGTTTTAAAACAAGTCATCAGGTACTTCAGTTGCTCTCTTAACAAATGTTGTGATTCTAGAAGTTTTTTTTAGTCAGGAGAAACCTAACAAACTTGGCTTGAAAATGGCGCCAACAAATCCTAAATCTATCACCCCATTCACACTGTCTTTTCAAGGCAGAAAAATTGAGCTGTTATTGCACCTTACCATCTGTATTAAAGTTACAGAGGCAGAATATTGGGACAGCTGATCCACTGATCCCGTATCAGTAGTAACAGAAATGAGACAATGTCTGTATGTGAGGATAAGCCCGCAGCGCTTATCCTCACATCACAGTCTGACAACTAAACAGGATGAAAAAAGTGATGATATGTGGTAGAGTGTCTGTCATCCTGTCTGTCCTACAAACTCTTCAAAACAGAGCCAAGCCACTTTCCACGATGCATGGTGGATCAGGACCTCAGTCACAACACATTACAACAGCATCCAATGATGTCACAGTGATCCACCTGCTGAATACCTACAGTTTCTATGGAAGCACGCTCACAAATCTTCAGGATAGAGTTGACAGATCTTAACACAAAGGCTGCATTATAGGTTTAAACAAGGCTGCATTATAGGTTTAAACAGTATGAGATTTTCTTGGTACAATAACCATTTCATAGAATATTACAGTTCCACAGTATATGGTATTAGACTGTTCTTCCTCTTGTTCTTGTTCTTCTTGTTCTTGTTCTTCTTCTTATTATTATTCTAACTTGTATTACTATAATGTTATTATGTTGCAACGACCCTTAAAGGAATGCCAATAGGAAGTTTTCTTCAGTTGAACAGACATTTTATTAAAATGTCATAAAATATTATGTTCTGAGAAAAATAATTGTATTAACATTACTACAGTAGAATTCAATACGGTGTATAAGCAGATACACACTGTATGACGTTATCAGTTTTCTTAGCTTTAGATACCTTGAAACCAGTATATCGCTGCAGCGCTATTTACAAACTGGATTAGTGGAGTTTGAGAGACAGACATGGACATTCACCAGGCAGAGAGGATCTAACAAAAGATAGTATTGAGTTGCATTATGGGAAATGTAGGGTGCAAGGTTTTCATGCTTGCGTGGAGCTCAGGTCCACATATCTCAGCTTCTGCTGCTCTGATTCAGACTGTTCAGTCCCTCAGCTTTATCCCAGTCCAGCCCCTACACCCTCCCTCACCCACTCTCACTCCATTTGTGTGGAGGGTCCGCCATGTTAGGTGTCGTTCCAAACCAGTCTGCCTTAAGTGGGAGTGGGTTATAAAGCCCTCCAACAGATCATACTCCTCTCAGGACCAGGTCAGGTGTGTCCAAGATGGAGGAAATCGACACAGTTCCATGCTGTCATTTTCTAATGATAATCAGTTTACAGGCGTGGTTTTTGTTTTGTATTGTGCACTCATGATAGGATTAAGGGTTACATTGTATATTAGAGTGAACATGCTGTTAAGAAAACTGTATTGGAGTTGATAGATCAGGGAATGGTGTATCTTGACTTTCAGTGCAGGGGTTTAGTATCTCTAGTTGTAGAAACCTGGCAGTGATGATCAGCTCTTTGCAGCGTTTATCTAATAATAACCAATTCTTCCTACAACAGCCGTATTTGTTGAACCTAAGTGACATCACTCATTCATGTTCTCCTAAAACAGTGAGTGAAAGCAACACACACATTAAAAGGAGACACTCTGTAAAACCAAACGTTTGCATGCGTTGCAGCCTGGATACAGACTAAAAGCACCTGAAGTGGAGTGCTGCTCTTCAAAAGCTTTTAGTCCAGAGGAGCAGCTCCGTTTCGATTCTGCAGAAGAGCTCTTACAGTTGTCAGCTAGCAGCTGTCAGCGCTAATGGAAACACATTCACGGAGCTTTTTCTGCTTTCAAGCTTATCTGTTCATCCACTCATCTTGTGTGTGTGTGTGTGTGTGTGTGTGTGTGAGGTTTAGGGACGCACATTTGACAATAACCTCCTCTAGTGTGAATTGTTTGCTCTACAGGTTTGTGTCCTGTGACCACTTGTGTTGGTTGTTGAACCACAATGATTGCACTTTTCATCCCCGAGTGCCGATCAGCAAAAATACAATTTGAGTTATATATTGAAAATGTATTATTGATTCCGGTGTCATATTTTTTTATCTCTAGAAAAATCACCTAGCACCAAGACTTCCTCCAAAATGAAGCCCATAGAAGAAGGTATGGAGGACGACGTGTTCGAAGACTCTTCTCCCCCCAAGTCTCGCCACATGCCCAGCACTTCCACTGAGGAAGTGTAGCCAGAAAAAGACAGAACACACAGGATCAAATATCAGTGATGCAAGTCTGTTTAACAATCTAACAGCTACAGCCCGAGCGATACAAGTGCATTACCAGCCATGTTTCCCCACACGCATGTTTATCTGCTGTCTGAAAGAACAAATGCCAGTGGGTCATTCAGAAACAGTGTTTCCATTATATATTCTATCCACCAGAGGGCACTGACTAGTTTATTTTGACATATTACACGTTTCGCCCCCAGCTAGTTGTTTATTACCGTGTGCATAAGCAGTGTATTGGCTCCTTGTTACTTATTATGAAGCACTTCTAAATTAAAAGTAATTACATTATTCTCCTTTTTCTTTAACTAAATGAATGTGTTTGTTCACATGTTTACTCCCTGTAGAAAATAAGTGTAACACTGCTTGCTTCATTACTTTTGTATTGCTCTACAACATCAAATGCATTGTCACAGTTTAACAATGCAACGTTAAATGTTATTAAAGCCTGCATATCAGCCCCGCCCTAGTATGGAGGACATAAACAGCATCTGCCTCTTACGCTTTAATAACATAATACCACAAAGCCGACAGAAAAGACTGTGAAAACCAGCACTGGTAGCATGTCATAGAAAAACGTTGTGCGGGTAAAATATGTCACTCGTCCACCAAACCACGGCTTTATAATATAAAAGTCTGGTTTAGCTGATGTTTAGCTGAGACCCTCTGCACAGGCACATTAAATGGTGTCACCGTGTCGATTGTAATCGATATCTAAAGAGGTCATGCAAACGTCTAACACTCCTTTTCGACCAGGGCGGTTCAGGCGCGTGTTAGGAGCCAGTGCCTTCTCTGAAACATAGCAAGTGTAGGGTGTTCTGACTTATCCATGAGAGAATAAAGAAAAGATTTTAGCTAGAATATGGTCAAGCAAAAGAAGACATTAATAAGTGCTTTATAATGAGTAAAAAAGAGTCAATGCTAGTGTGCATATTTTCTTTCAATATGTTCACCACACAGTCTCTCACTGTGTCTGTTCTGCACAGCTGCCCACTGGAGACAAGGCTGATGAGAGCGGTGAGGCTGTAATAATTATAATAGCATCTATAGCCCGGCTGGTTAGTCGAAACAATGAGATGAACGATGCTAGCAAACTCTGTGGAACTGAAGAGGACTTCAGGGATTGGGAATGAGCATTCATCACTGTGACACCGCTCTCATTACATTAAGTTATTTGTATTATTGTTAGAATATTCTCGAACATCAATATAGTAATCCGTCTCAGTAATCCTGTATGAGTTGGGCTCGAACACCTGTGCTGGACAGCTAATAAAAACTGAGGAGAGGAATTATGTCTTTGTATAAAAACATAACTGGTCAGTATTTCCTCTTTGTGTTGTTTCATTATATGTTTTATTTTGATTATATATACAGATGTGTATATATATATGTATAAGTATCACAACTTAAACAGTTGGAATTATTTTAATGATGATTTTCTGAGGAGAACGTATTTTATCTAGCAAGTTATTTTTTAAATGTTTGAACAGAACCCAGTGCACTCTGTTTGTGTAATAAATATTTGAAGTGAAATGTCTCGTCCTGTTTGTTGTCAGAGTTTTGGACCAGTTACTGTTGTGATTTAGCGTTGAAAGCCGATCATCAAAGTAAGACTTGCGAGTGTGGTGCTGTTGGATTTGTAGGAGAGGCGTGCCCCCCAGTGGCCATCATCTGCCATTCACGCTTGGTTCATCACAATTAAGTACAGTTTTACACAATCATGCACAGTACAACATGTCCCTAGCTCCTAAATGAGTCTGAGAAAAAAAACTGATACATATATAAAATAATGTAGAAGGTACATCAATTGTAATATAAATGCATTAATAAAGTGAAAATGAATGATGGAACAATTAAAGTATGACCAGTAATTAATGAGTGCCAGTGAAGTTCCAAACCTTTTTTTTTTTTTTTTTTATACTTGACAATATTTTATGGAAGGGGTGATAAACTTCAATTTAATATGGCAGTTTCTTAAGAAATATGTGTCACGATTTCGAAGCAAGAGAAAACATGCCTCAAAAGAATCACTCAGTTAAATGCTGACGTCATTAATTTTATACAAGTTTGTCAACAATTTTTGAAAAGGAAGAAGATGGACATGTAGAATAAATTAAAATTATATCTCCAATGTATTTTTAGATTTACAAGTATGACCAGCTCATCATGCAGAGTAAAATAGGGGGATGTTGTTCATTCACTTCCCAGCATCGCCTCACAAATTAGATTACACTAACCAACTACCTGAAATTAACACCGAACAGACTCAACACTCCACTGTACCATCTTCTGCTGAGCTGCAGAAAGATAGATCAATAGAAGAGTTTTTTTTATTGTACATATAGTGTTAACTGTTAATATGTTTTTTTTTTTTTTTATTGTGGGCACTGCTTTGTCAAGTGTCCTTTTTATGGTTTTTAATTTGCAAGAAATAGAAAGAGCTGTGGAAAATAGATTTCACTTGCAGAGCTGATGGATGATCTTAAATAGCCATCTTGACATAAAACATCTTTTAATATTTCACCTTCAACCTTAACCTGGCTGTAGACAGAAGCCCAGTTGTCTTGTTATCAACATGGAAAAAAAAGTCTTTTCACCCTTCACCTTTCCACAGATGCCACTTTCAGTTTTTTCAACTACATTTTGCTGTTGTTGTCGGCTTCACATTTAAAAAGTTAAACCACTTTTCACAAACAATATCCCAGCTCATAATGTGAAAGCCTGTTCATGGTGTGAGCAGGGTGAGGCTCTAAATGACTTTTCTTGCCGCTGTGTATTCTGAATGTGAATATACACAATACATTCTCACATCAGCTCAGGTCATGGTTTGCCAGTGTTCTATTTACAGACAGTCTCTGCTGCCACCAAGTGGTCTGTTGAGCACCTTTAAAATTGAAAATGATCATAATAATCATTCTGTTTGTGTCAACTTTGCAATTTCACCTCTGACAAAGATTGCCACACCAAAAAATCTCACACACCAATTTCACACATTCAGGTGTGGTCAGACATGAATGTGCTTATTTCTAAAGATGAGGGCTCTCAGTCCAGTGTCTCGTCCTGACTCTTCTTCTCTCTAAAGACAAATACCAGACAGGGAGGACTCGTGATTAATAACTTAAGCTGACATCAACATAAGAACTTTTACTATGAATATAAAGTCGTATCTACGGAAGCCGAGAACAGCTTGGATGGATTTTTCTTATTTTTTAAGCGCTGTTATCTTGTGATGAGGTCTTCTTATGTCGTTACCTTGATATGACAAAGGTTGTTTTCTCGTGATAACGAATTAATTGATAATGTGTTTGTCTTGTGTATATATGTCTATGACAGCTACAGCCAGTGGCTATGGAAGCCGTTCATGACAACTCTTGTCTCTCTGAAAGACAGGCAGATAGGGAGAAACAGTTGAGAACTTCAGCTATAGGACACACAGAAGAACTGCTGGTAAATATTCTAATGATATCATCAAATAAATGTGTATTACCTTTAGAAAGAAGTGGGCTCACAGTGCTTGTTGTCTTGTCCATCTTCTCCCAGCAGTCAAATACAAATGGAAGACAAGTAGAAACAAAGGCAAAAACTTCAGCAATCAAAGAGCCATTGATTAACAGATGATAACATCACAGAAATGAGATGGCTTCTTGTCTCGTCTGGTCTGTCTCTGGTCTTGTTTCTACCCCCAAAAGACAAGTAAGCAATGTTTGGGAGTCTTATACTACATGAAGTTGAACTACATAGCTTAACTACAATTTGCTGTAACTTGCTGGTAGTTAAACTACATTCATATTTTGTGCTGTGTCAAGTAAAAAATTCAACTACTTTTTGGGTCGTTTTTTGTAGTTTAACTAATTTACAAGCTACAATTTTGACCAATTACATGAAATATGTTTTTTTTCAAAAAAGACCTATATAATCTAAATTTCATTCTATTTTTCTTTGAAAAAAGGCATGAAACATGTCGCGACATGCCAAGCCAACACTGCCTCTGATTGGCTTGCCCTGGCAGCACGGTCTTTGTGCCAAGGAAGCAAGGGCGTAACATCAGTTTGAAAAGTGGGGGGTGGGACACAAAAAAGTGGGGGTCTGATTTGAATACCATTTTATACATTTCCACATGCTTTTAATCATATTCCCAGCTACTTAAAAGCAACACATTATCATGAAAATGGTTATCATGCTTAGTCATAGGTGTTACTGGCAAAGGACAAAAAAAGCAGGAAAATATACGGCTCCACTATGTCTCTCTTCACATTATTTTGCTCTGTTGTCGGCTTCAACTAAGAAAGATATTCGCCTCACGTGTCCAAAATTCTTAGAACATGCAGTGTTTCCCCTAGATTGTTCTGGTAACTTAGCAACATAGGGAGGTCCAGTGACATGCACACCCGGAAGAAAATTTTGAAAGATAACCCTTTAACTGTTGACTGCTGGTGAGAATTTAAAAACAAACAAAACCCTTTTTTTCTTTTTTACCATTATTTTCTTTATTATTATAGATTTTTATGTGAACGATCTGTTTCAGAAGCCAGTGGGTCACCTGACATGGAAGTTACTGAGAAAAAAAATCACAATTTCTGCATATGAATATTCATATAAAATACAATAAGCACAATAAAAAGAGCTGTGTTTCACTGTCCAGTTTACTAATACAATCTAGTGCTGGTTTGGAGTCACTGGGCTAAATGACACGGAAGATATTGAAAAAAAACTGCAATTATTTTTGTATTAATGTATTTATACTAAGTTATCATCTAAATCAGTCTCAGTGATTCTGTGCGAGTAGAGCTTAGATCGGGTCCAAAAAATCAAGCCCGACCCGAGCTCGGCCCGAACTACAGAAATCTTAAAGAATAATGCAGCAAGTGCCGCACTTAATGCAATCGACTAAACCGACACAGGTTGTCACTGCCCACGCGTTACTCTAATCTGACCACTGTTTTCAGTAACGAGTAATCTAACGCGTTAATATGTCCAAACCAGTGATCACTGTGCGTTTCTATTATTTTTTGTCACTTTTTCCTTAGTAAAAAAATATATTTTTGCGTCCTTCTTGCGTCTCTGGGTCACGTTTTCAGCACGAGGATGACTCTCACTCTCACAAGTCACGTGTAACACGTTATTTTGAATTATTAAAAAAAAAAAGGAAAAAAAAGAAAAACCACAAATGCTTGATCAAGAGCCCGACCGGCCGAGGATAGTGGCCTGTTGCAGCCTTTGAATGCAGCATCATTACACAAACTGTAGGGACTCACAGCAAGAGTGGGTCCACTTGATTACTAACCTGGCATATGCTGGTGTTGCATCAACTGGGCGGAGTTTGCCATCAAATTAATGTAAAATAAGCACATCGGTGTACACCGGGGTAGATTAATCAAGCGGATATGTTTGAGTATCAGATGGTTGAGATGCTAATCCGCTGGATTAAATAAAAGTGTGTGTGTGTGTGTGTGTGTGTGTGTGTGTGTGGGTGGGTGGGGGGCACAAAAACGGGATTGAAAGTGATACATGTCCCCTGCAAAGTAATTTCCCCAACACTGAACATCAGTTATTAGGCAAAACTATTGCATTTGCATTTTGAAATAAGTTGAGAGTGCATGCTGTCTCATCTCATAGTCTTGAGAAAGTCTGTTCTTCTGAAGTTTCACCATGTCAGACACACAGGCTCCAAAATTCACTCCTCTGTATGCTGCAACCATGATCAACAAACTACACAGGTGTACAGTCTTTATGAGGAGCAGAAGGCCCCAGTACAAGATGCTACCAGGGTCCTGACCGGCTGTGTCAGATGCAAAATCCAACAAAAACTGTGGCCAGCATGAGGGACAAAGGCAGTCACTGTCTGAGTTGATTAGTTTTGTGTTAAGGTGCTCAGTGAACGATATCACCTTATCAACACGTGTCATCAACACCAACCAAAGATGAACATCTATGAGAGTTCAAGGAGACAACATCACTAACAATACTGCGTGCTGAGTAGTCCTTCTTATGAGGTATTTTCAGAATCTGATATTTGATGACAAACTTTATTGACTTAAAACATTAAGTTTTAAATTGAAAAACATAAAACGTGTGATTCATGACACAGTATAAACAGTATCACAATTCGTCTTTCTTCAGTCACCAGAAAACATTTCTTTCCCGAAATAAGGTCCCATGAGGTGCACCGGAAAGGGCGGGACTTCAGATCGATTTAGATGACATTACCCCGACGACGACATGCAAAAACAACGACCCTGTCCATTCGTCCCTATGAAACTACACCACCCACACTGCATAGCGTTTAAACGTCATCACAACAGGAAGTATCAGAGGCTGGGCGGTCTGGGCAGTAACGTTGTTGGTGTACGAGCAGAGCACTGTAGTAGGAAAAACTGAGACCTGAATCAGAGGAAAGATTCCCCGTCTGCCAGCGCCCATGGACGACGCCCAGGGCCAACACAGCCCCATTAGGAACACATAAACCCGACGGCTGAGGTTTTCTTCCGTCGGTGTATCGCGGTGGACCGTTCACCTATGATGGAACGGGCGATGGAGCAGCTTAACGTACAGCTCAGCCGGCTGACCCGTTCCCTCCGCCGGGCCAGGACCGTGGAACTCCCGGAAGGTAACGACACGGGATGTGCAGGCGTTAGCTATAGTCAGCGGCGTAAACAGTTGTGTTGTTTGTATCTGTGTCTATGTGAGTCTCTATGTATCTGTGTTTGTCTCTGTATCTATCTGTGTCTCTGTGTGTGTCTCTGTATCTGTGTCTCTGTGTGTCTCTCTGTAGTTGTGTCTCTCTGTAGCTGTGTGTCTCTGTAGCTGTCTCTCTGTAGCTGTGTGTCTCTGTAGCTGTGTGTCTCTGTAGCTGTGT
>JARJLU010016833.1:0-25316 GCA_030272975.1 Sparidentex hasta | reverse complement strand
CCCATCAGGGTCAGTGAATAGAGAGCTGTTACCTCCAGCTCTTCCATTCTCTTTTTTTTGCTACTTCTTTTCCTCGCTCGGTCTTCACGTCTCAGTGTGCTCCTGTCCTCCTTTCTTTCACTGTTTTTTTTTTCCTCTCCAGCGTTTTTGTTTTCTTTACCTTTTTTCCTTTTCTCTGTCCCTTTACCTCCATCTCCATCTCCATCTCCCATGATTTCTCCGTCTTCGTGCTCCGTTGTTCATCTGTTGCCCTGTTTATTCACTCCCACTCTCTTCCCTGCTGTCATTCCTGTCTTTTTGTCTTTTGTGCTTTCTGATCTTCTTTTATCTGAGCTGTCTACATGGTGGGCTGGAAGACACACAGACACACATGGGGGCACACACACACACACACACACACACACACACACACACACACACACACACACACACACACACACACAGAGTCAAACTTTCAAAAACTGGGCACCGAGGAGATTCACAGCTATACCCTCACAGTCACATACACACACCATCATACTGTGTGGCTTTGCCCAGAAAGAGGGCTGTTTTCAGGATGAGTCACTCAATACAGTGTTTATTTCCCTCCCTCTGTTGTGAAACAACAGCTTTCAGAAGCTAAAACCATGGCAACAGCCTCTGCAGCCCTGACTATGGGATCTCGGCCGCATGACATCACTTCAGGAGCAACACACAGACAGGAAGACAGACCCTAACAGACACAGAGATGAGATCATGAACACACACACACACACACACACACACACACACACACACACACACACACACACACACACACACACACACACACACACTCCGTGGCAAAAGTGTTTCCGTCTATCTATCTGTCTATCTCTGGAAAAATCTATTAAGGGACTAGGCATCAAACCTGCAGGACAGGGTCCCCACAGAAGTTGGAGGTAAGACTCACCTATCACAAGGAAAATAGACATGGTGGTTTTGAGGGTGGACTGTTAAAGGGATATTCCGGTGTAAGTTCAATCCATTCTAACATACCGTGACATTGAGTAGGACCCCCCCTCGAGAGATAAAGATTACAGACCGCTAGCTCACGTAGTTTTAGCATCCTCAGAAACGACCGGACACTTTAACATGCAGAGCAGGGGAATCAAACCAGCAACCTTCCAATAACAAGACACTGGTTCCACCCCTGATCCACAGCCACCCCTTGATGTGATGAAGTGATTTCCATACAACAGCAATGAATTCAGTGAATACTTGCCCCCCCAAAAATCATGAAATTCAATGTTTCCTTCTTCTGCAGTCTGAAAAGTTAGCTGGTCGTCTTCATCTTCAATAATAATAATAATAGTCAACTGACTGTCTTTGTGTTTTGGCTATTGAATGGACAAAAAAGGTCAAATGAGAAAATAACTGGCTGTTTTTTATTGCAGCCATAATCCACTCTGGATATGTAGACAAGATGATGGGAGTATCAAAAAGCTCACAGCCACACCAATATTTGAGTATGGAAATAATGGCTTACTTTTTTGGGTTTCAGGATGCTGCACATGTCTTTTTCTAAATCTTTGCAATCAATGAATCTCTGAGGAAGGGATTCACTTCCTCTGCCTGGCAGCAACAAAAGAAAAAGGGAACTAATTGTCTTTCTATTGAATCAGTTATCTTACATGAGAGCACGTTTTCATTGAGAATCAATTGACAAGGATGATTGGAGGAACACTCACAAGCTTTTCTGAGCATAAAGGTAAATGTTCTGGTTCACAGCACTTATTACTTTGAAAATAATCTCTCCTAACCGATGCTCAGATGCTTTTTCCCATTCAGAGTTGCCCCAGGCTATATAACCTATTGACACTGTGGTTTTCAATCTGCATGTTTAGCTGTGGGGAAAATCAAAAACATTTAACACTGGTTCCATTTTTTTTTTAGGTTTTGTTGTGCACTCCGCTAAGTTGTGAGGATTGAGGCTGAAAAGAATTACAGAGGATGGTGTTGGGCTAATTTGTCAAAGGGGGTGGGTCAACAAGTCGATTCCCAGAAGAACCACAACGATTATCTTCGACAATTCAGCATCGATTCACAAATTAGACAATAATTTAAAATAATAAATAAATAAATGTGCTTTTTGATTCAACTCTTTGATATTACTGTACAAACAAACAAAAACCCTACAGTGGACATGGAATTAAAACATCAATGTGGAACACACATTTTTCATTTTGACATTGTTTTTTCGTACAGTTGGCAGGTTGAGCGTTCATTACCCAACGTGCATCAGGGTTTTGCGGCAGCCGATCTTGTCTGAGGCTTGTCCGAGGGAAGTTGAGATGTGTGTGCTTTGAAATAAAAGTGAGGGAGAAAAAAAATGAGGCAAAGAAGAGCGAGAGCGAGCAGGCGGTACAGATGAGATGGCCGCTCTCTAAAGTAAGAGCCTGATGACTGCTCTCACCGGGCGCTGACCTCATGCATTGGCAAACAGGCAAAAGCTTCGGTTCACAAAGTGGCAAGCATGCACTCACCCATACACACCATCCCGTTTTGTGTCTTGCCCATGAGGCGCACACAGGCACGCACACACACACACACACACACACGCACACACACACACACACCCCATGAGTCATTTGAATACACCTGCCTAATGTGTTTGCATCTCATTTCATGCAAGGACCATTTGGATATTAGAGTTTCCCTCACTGACGGGTGAACCGGTCAACAAGGGTGATGTGTTGACTTACACGTCTGACTCTTCACATTTGCTGAGGTGCGCCTTGACAATTTAGGCACGGACACACACACACACACACACACGCACGCACACACACACACTTTTGAGAGTATTTCTAATTTATGTGGCGTCTTTAGTCATTCTTATTCTGGGGCAAAGTAATTTTCTAGCCTGTTCCAGCCAGAAAAACTCCACTCATAAAACAAATGACACCCCAGAGGTTTTTTGTGGACCAAAGGGCGATTACGAAGCATTACTCTATTAAACAAGTGCTGTTATTTAGTTTTTAGGGTTTCTTTTTTTATTCAAAGTCTGGAGGCAACTCCAGAGTATAGCGTGCTGGCCTGAATGAGAGTCTTTTTTTTCTGGATATTGCACTTAGAAATTAAAAAAAAGAGTGGGAATGTGTTAAATTTTACCAGACAAAGCTGTCATTACTCATTCGATACAGTCTTCCTGCCTGACTCTGTCACTGTCTGTGTCTCTACGAGTGTCAAACTGTCTCTCTGTCTCTCTCCATCACGTCCTCTCTGTTTTCTCTGTCGAGACATCACTCCAATACTGTCTATTTTTAGTCCTTTCTCTCTCTCTCTGGTCAGAAGTGATAGAAAATCTATGTGGAGAACTGGTTGAAGTAAGATTAGGCTATCTTTTCGTATGTTTACTTTTTTTTTATTTAAATGAGTGCACACTGATAAAGAAGTAGGGCTCTTCTCAGGGGCCTTGGGACAAACTACTGCACCTTTATCTTTCTGTGTGGCTCATGGATTATGGTGAGTTACATTAATGCCCAGCACAGCTCTGCCCACCCTCAACCTGAGCAGAGGTCTAATCAGCCATGATAAGCTGAAAAAATAGAAATAAAAGCTCAGCGGCTGTGCAGGACCTCTCATCGAACATCTGTTGGAAAAGGGAATATGGAGGTCACTGGCTAATGATCAGTGTTTTTCTTATATGTGCCAATGTGGTAATGATTCCACTTCCTACAGTACTGTAATATCTAAATAATGTAATTGTGAAACTACAGCGAATTAAAGCAAATTGTGATTTTGGCTCTTCCTGAGCTTTCTGCCATCTTTTCTATTATTTTCCCCCACAAAATCCGTGGATCCAGGAGACGACGATTGCATTTGGCATGCGTGACATTAGTGTCTCTTCCTTGAGGCCATCCAGTCAAAAAATCGTCTATCTAAGATGGTGTTATTTAACATAAACATACTTAGATATATATATCTGAAACTTTCTTCCTGTTGAGAGCCTGCATTTCTTTCCCCTGCACCGTGTATTTAAGTGTACAATTGCGAGACTATTCTGTTTAAAAGTAGGGCAACACACTTTCTGTGTGCTTGAGTGAAAAAGAATCAGTGGAAATGATAGAGTTGGTCTGGGACTCGTATTTCTGAAGATTTCCATAATATAACGAGGAAACTCTTCACTGTGTGCACTAAAGTTGACAAGTCAACATCCAACTGAACAGATGATTAGTTACACACTTATTTTGCGTGATGACTTTGGTGAATGCCGAGGGATGTGTGCGTGGGGGTGGTGACAGAGTGTATGTGTTGAGGAGATAATGAAAAAGACCCACCTAATAGGCCGACAGATATGAGTTCCCATGCTCTGTCAGGTGTTAAGATAATTATGAGCTAGCAGGTGGAACTAAGCACTGTCACATTTGCCCCGCTGAAGTGTCCTCGAGCAAGACACTCAATCCCCAGCGGCACCTGAAGCCCTGCTTTTTAGCTTGCTTTTGCGCTCTGACCTCCCTATCCTAACAGTTAACCGCATTGTTATTATGACAGAGGGCGTATTTGACTTGTTATAGGAGAATTAAGGCATCATCTATCTGACTGTGAGTCGGGACCCAAAATGGAAATCTGGGCCGGTTATGGCGCCTCCCTTTATGCGGCTACTAGTGTGTTTTAATGAGACTGGGTCCTATGGTGAGGCTAGGAGTAAACAGTTTGCTCCCCACATTGAAAACATAGCAAAACCCTACTTTAGAGAATTAACCAGCTCAAAGGTTTTTTATTTTTTTCTTCTTCTTCCTCTTTTCCTGCTGGAGGGAACAGGAACATTTTATACAAGCAAGATTCCCTTTGCTCCTTTAGTGTTCATTAAAACAGTACATTAACCAGCAGTAAGAACCTTTTTGGAGCTGGTACTTTACCTTTGATGCTACGAGCCTGACTTGTAATTACCAGGCAGTGTCCAAATTTTCAGTGTGGAAGAGGTTGAGGGCCAACGACAGATATAATGCGGCGCTGGCCTGCGCAATTAAGTGCTGCTTTTGTGTCTTGGTGACTCGTGCTCGATCGACAGATATAATGCGGCGCTGGCCTGCGCAATTAACTTACAGAAAGTGTCCAATTATTTTTTTTTCTTATTAAGCTTGGCGAGACAGCTTTTGACGTAACACCGTAAAGGACATCACAGTTAGCTAGTGATGTGTGTTTCTATACGTCATATCGACATGAGGCCAGGGGAAGAGTATCACCTGCAGCCGTCTGTGGTTAAAACCCCAGGGGCTAGGTGGATATTTTCCAGCAGCTCATTTCTGTCTTCAGAAAGCATCTGATTAATATGTGATCTTTAAAAATGCCAGAAGAGGTCAGATTAGCCTAAACCGAGGGTACACGGTGCTTCATTGCCTGGAGAGGCTTTTTAACATTGCGCAGATTGATACCGCAGGGCCAGCCTTGAGCACACTTGCTCCCTCGTCACCTCTTCCCCAGCAAGCTGCGGCATTTATCTCCTGGACAGCCGCAAAGGGCTGAGCCTTTTTTAATGATTTTCCCACTATCTGATACATCATAAGAGGATGAGGCTACTTGTGAACCAAAGTCACACAGCTCAAACGAAAGAGTCAATTAAAAATCCTTTATCTTTTAAAACGACAAAGACTCGTGATAGGTAATATGCATATTTTTGGATAATGTGCTTTTCTTTCTAGACTGTCCCCCAAATTGGGTAACATGACCTTGTTCATTTATGGCCCACCATGCAAGTCTTTAATCTATACCTGATTACATGCAACAATTAGAAGTAAGATTCAAATTCAAATGGTGCTCAACCTTTGGGCTCAAGTGGCTTTTAGCGGTTGGCTTTATCTCTCTGAGCAATAACCTCAACATAGAAGCCACTGCTGAATGAATATAGGCTGCAGGCATGGTCCTGTATATCATTGTCTGGTGAAATAGTACAATTCTGAATGTTTTACGGTCTGATTTCTGATGGAAAAGTAAAGCCAACACAGTAGAAAGTTGATGCAGCATTGCCCTCCACTGTATTGAAGATGCTTCTCAGAGTGTGTGTTTATGTGTGAGTGTGTGTGTTTGCATTAAAGAGCTAAAGTGATTTCACGGTTTAGAGAAAGTAAGTCGATTTGTCATGGTGCGACACATGTTGCACTGTTGGCGCTCACTGTGGCTTTACCGCCCTTGTTGGGGTTAAAGAGTTAAACAGATGTTTGTCACAAATTATAAATGGTTCAACAGAAAATCCATGTTAAGCAAACATGTTTCCTGGTACTCAAAATAATTGTATACATCCCCGATTTATAAAAAGTCGAGATGCTGTGTAAAACAGATAAAGCAGAATGTGATCATTTTGTATTATACTCAAATATATAGCCATGACGCTCTACATGCTAAGCGCTCGGTAGTCAAGTTAGCAATGATGACTATGTAAGAATAAAGCTTGCTGACAAACATTTAGCATATTATGACATAATGAATTTTGGACCAAAAAGTACTTTGTTAGGTTCAGGGAAGAAATTCTGCTTTGGGTTAAAATAATTAATTCACCAGGGGTGTCACAATCTCGATTGTGGATCAGAAATCGATGGTACTTAGCTTACAAGTTCTGTCATCGTATTCCAAAGCTGTAGCAGCGATCAGCTCATTGTGAATTTGTCACCAGCAACAAGCTTCAAACAAGTTTGTGCAGAGACGATACAAGACCGTGAAAGCCTTGACTGCTTCATAAAATACCTTTTTGGAACATTCCCCAGTGAACAGGTGAATTGGGAACAGGTGCCAGAATACAAAATTAGTATTCATTTCAGCCGGAGGTGGCTGTGACTCAGGGGTAGCGCCAGCGTTTTGTTGTCGGAATGTCGCTGGTTCGTTTCCACTGGTTTGCACGTCAAAGTGGCAGCCACTGCCGTCAGTGTATGAATGTATCTATGAACTACTGTAAGTCATTTTGGACATAAGCGTCTGCTAAATTTCCTAAATGTAATGTAATTCAAGGGGCATTCCTGAAAGTCTAAGTGGTTCAAGAGCAAGGAAGGCACGAAACGAAGTTTCCCACTGAAAAACAGGTGATTGTATAAATTATTTTTCTACATGAGCTTGGGAACACACACACACTGCTGAGGCTTTATATTTATGTTCTACAGAGTATCCCAACTTTCTTGGAATTTGGGTTGTAGAGTCAGCATCTGCCAAGTCAACAGTGTGATGGTTTTAGAGACCTCCTTTTCTACAGTGAGTTTGCTGGACATATGTTGTGCAGGGAGGCTTCAAGGTCAAATCTGTGTTGTTCTCCAATTACCAGTCCCCTTCATACATCATTACATCTGGTCTATCAGTGCAGAGGCGGGCTGCACGTTTGGGCGGTTTGATTCCGAGAGAGGCTTTTCTCACCCTCCCACATCCGATGGGGCTGGTGAGACTCCGGAACATGTCTGAAACCGTTTTAAAGCCGGAACAGATAGGGTGTGACTGTTTTTTTTTTTTTCTTTTTTCAAATGGCGCTTAGAAAGTCAACAAGGTGAAAGAAATCCCTGGGAGGCAGTGACAAACTGCAAAGAAATGTTCATTTGAATAAACATGAATGGCAAAAAATGGAGCATAGAGAAGCCGAGAATAAAAAAAAATGAGGAAATGAAAAGCAAAATGGCCTTTCAGAGAAATTCACAGACAACAATCTTCCCCTCACTCCGCCCAACACAGATTTTTTTTTTCCCCTCGTAGCTTTTTAGAATACTAACATAAAACCAGAGGCAGAGTGAAAAACAGACCTTGGCTCATTGTTAGTCTCTATCTCATCCCCTCTCCACCAATCACTGCCCCTCTTTCTCTTTATTTCTCCCTCTTCCTCTCGTTTTCTCTTCTCACTCCATTTATGACAGGTCCCCACAGTGTCCTTCAGTCATGACTTACGGTTAAAAGGCAATTACCCAGTTAGACCAGAGGAGTCGGAATCAATACATGCATGCACACACACACGCGCACACACACACACACACACACACACACACACACACACACACACACACGCACTCGTACAGACCGACTGTATAGATCTCCTGGGAGCACAAGAGTATTATTAAATAGTTACTCCTTTCTCCGGCTTGTGGACAATAGTATAGACGTGTGTGTGTGTGTGTGTGTGTGTGTGTGTGTGTGTGTGTGTGTTTTCATGTGGGGGAAATACAGATGACTTCAATGGAGTTGTCAAGTCTGAATCGAGATGGGGGGGGGTCATTCAGTCATCTTTCTTTCCCTCCTGCTGAGAGAGACAGACAGTGGGGCAGAGAGGCAGAGGGAAAAAGTTTAAACATTGTGTCCCCTCTTCACTGGATCACCAGGACACTTCCTGCGGTTTTTCTTCTCCTTCGGATACGCTTGTGTGTCACGTCCGCTTTGCTGCCTGTGGTTTTCCTCTTTTGTTTCAGATCTGTGGGATACCCTCACTGAATCGCTCCTTCTGTATCCGCTGCAAAAATGACGGCAACAATGGCGAGGCGCTCCATTCATACTTTCTCTCTTTTTTTTTTTCCAAGCCTTTGCGATTGTAGTAGTTCTTTACGATGGCCTGATTTGAGAATTCAGAAGAAGCATCATTGAACATGTGTAAGGAGCCTGAGATAAGTGTCAGGATAACAAACGCGTTGCTTTCATTGATGTCAGCGTTAGTTGTTGGTGTTAATGCTTTAGCTGATATATCTGGATGGTTTCGAAGGCGTACAGTGATAGCAACAACACTGGCGGCATCAGGATATATTTAATATTGCGGTGACAGTGATTAATAAGGTGCCGCTGATTTGGCTGGCTGGCTTTAGCGCTCTCCCAGTGGAAGCTGGGAGACAGAACTGCCACTTACGGCCCAATGCACTCGCTACCATTTTTCTGCAAAAGATGGTTGGTAAATTTGATTAAAGAAATAGCCGTGTCATTTCTACAAAGTAGTAAAAATCAATGAGGCGGTCAGTTCTCGCTTATATACTGTTATGAGCGCTGGGATGAAATGAATCAGCCCCATTTGAGATAGGGCCTGTCATTGTTTAAGACCCCCTTTATGTTCAAGGAATGACTATCTTACATTACCATAATTCTGTGTGAATGATGATATTGTTCTTTATGTGGCATTCCCAGTAACTGAAAGCTATTCCTTTTCAGTGGCGCAAAACAGAACGGATTCAGAATCTTTTCCTGCCCATTAACTGATACGACATATATCTCTATATTACATCCGTATGATATTGGAATAGTTCACTTTTTTTTAACACTAAGTCATAAAAATACAATAGTCATCTAATTTACTTGGTTGCACATTTACCATAGATTTGGAAACAGTCAGAAATGAACATGAGCAACATTCATGTGATCATTTTATGTGCTTTAACCAACCTTATCATACGACGTACATTGACAGATGTTGTAATTACCACCAGTAATGAGCCTGAGAGTGAAATGATAAACAGGACCTAGGGGTCTAAGAGTGGAGTGGGTCCATTAAAACATCTAACAGGATGCATTACATACGGTCATTTGTCAAGAGTGAATAAACAGCACAACATTAGCTAAACATTTATTTGACCTTTTATATTGAGAAGAGACTGACTGACGTAACTGGTGATTAGAACAGGACCCGTAACGATACCTCGTGGCCCTTAGTGACCAGAAGAAATCCAGACATGTACTTACAAGCGTCCCTTCTGACTCTGACTGATAGTCGTCATAAAAGAATGAAAAGAAAGCGTGATTATTTGCATTGAAAGTCTTTGGATAAATATATGATGACACAATGGGGATGATTTACGAAACACTAAGTGGAAACTTCTTGTGATATTTTAAGTCTTTGAGGGCTGGCACTGTGAGCCTGTCAGTTCTTTCACCCCAAGGTCATGCTGTGTTTATTCAATGCAGCCCATAAACAGTATATTTAATTATAAATGTACAGTACATCTTCACAATTACGCGCCTACGCATAGATTATTTTATATTGCGTCCCCAAGACAATGGATCTTGATTTTCTACTCCACAGTCGAGGTCACTGGAGTATTTTTTATCTCTTTTTGATTATACTGTAATTGGTATCTGTTTTGCTTTAAAATGCCCCAGACTGATCTTTCAATTTCTATATACAGTGTGCTGTATATTATAATATTTAGAAGTGTCCAACCAATCTCTGGATCTTAATCACTCCTTTCATAAGCTTGAATACATGGACAGAACTAACTGATTATCAATGTTTAGTTTGAAATAGACCCGCCGCTTGTTTAAATCATGCAATCACGAATTTCAGGTACGCAGAAACCGTACATAAATAAATAAAGGTGTATTACATTTTCACCGAGAGATCATCTTTCATTATTTATGCACTAGCCTATAGATTCTGTTTTTTCCTCCTACTGTAAAATAAACTAATGACATGTTTACACACAGTGCAAAGCAAGCTCACACACGCATACGCACTTTCAAAGATGCTGGCACATATATGGCTCATATGGAAATGGTGTCGTTGGTGATGTACTGATATCACTGAACCTGTGTCTGTGGTTTTCAAATAATCATACATAGGGTTTTGAGGCGCGGGGTGGGGGGGCATATCAGTACACATGCACATACACTTACAAACATGTAATGAACCATTCGAGCCCCTGACGAAATAGCTTTATTAGTGTTCTGAGTCCAAACTACTTAAGAAAAAAAATAACTTGAGCACACACAGACACACACACAGCGACCCAACACCAACACACAAATCTACTCCCCCTCCTTATTCCAGAGAGTTGATTAAAATGGGATTATTATGGTGTGCAGAATCCATGGCAATTCAGATTGGGGTCACTCGGGTCAATCTGTAGAAACAATAGATATGTTCTGCTGCTGAAAACTCCATATACAAGTCCTACCACCAGATGCGTGAAACATTCTGATTTGATCCTGCTCATATGAAAACGGTCCCCCCTCTCTATATGTTCATGTACCCTTTAAAGCTGAGTCTCACATGGCTTGCATAGAATTGTGTCCCGGTGTTTCTACATTTCTATTAAATTCTACAGGTTTTGCATAATGTCTTTGTCATTGCAGTGGTCAAGGGTTTATTTACAATCTCATTCACAAATTAATAGAAGCTATGTCGTTACAGACAAAGGATTATATAAAACATGGCGTAGATTTGTTTTGTTCTGGGGGAATTAAGTGAAAGAGCAACGCCAAGTGGTAGGTGCCATATTGGCTTTCCATTCTGAAACAGTAAATATATTTGGAGAAGACTTCTGAAGCTAATAATATGCCATGAAAGCTAACATGGCTCAGAATAAGAGTGGTTGAAAAAAACATGGACAAACGTTGATTTCTGGATTGGTTAGATGGTGGTGGGAAAACAATGAGCACCCAAACCACGGTGTATATAACATGCACACCACTCCACAAACTGCCGCATCTTGTCCATGAAATGTAAACAGTGGCGTATGGGGATTTATATGGCAAATGCTGTAGACACAGCTACAACAGTCAGAACACACTACAGTGCTTTTTAGCAGCAATAGCAGGTGTTATCATATTTGTTTAAACAAATATGAGACACCCATGCTTTCTTCTTACTGCTTTTTGGTGTCCCTATCTGCCCACACAGTCTGAGGGCTGGTGATTATGATAGTGTCAGAGTAATGAATATTTTTATATAACCTTTATTCATGCACAGTACAGGTTGGCTGGGCATTCCTGTTTACAGTTCCACTGAAAACATGAAGCAAGCAGAAAGCAGATAAGAGTCCAAGGTAAAGGCTATTTTGGGGTAAGAAATCATTGAGCGCCTGGGCCTTGAATTTGTTTTTGTCTTCAGGTGACATTGCAGATTATTTAATAAACCAGTCCAGTCTCTGCAAACACAGACATTCCTGGAGTTAGTTCTGGTGTGAGGTACCTGAAGCCTCAGCCACACACTGCAGCAGCATTATTATGTACCACACTTCTACAGCAGTCAGAGATGAGATGTATGATGGCAATTTTCTGACAAGGGATTTGTCAGGAAAGACCAACCAACCTTATCATACGAGATGCAGTGATGAGTGTTGTAATTACCACCAGTAATGAACCTAAGAGCGAAATGGCAAACAGGGAGGCAGCAAGAGTGGAAGCAGTCGCGTGTCTGTGATCCACATAATCTAGAACTCGACGAAAAATACTGTAATTATGTACAATCTTATGTATCTGCCAAAGCTTTTCCCCAGACTTTGAGCAAGATTGTGTGGAATTATGCTAATTATTGTTTACAGTCTTTGTCTCTGCATCCCTGTGGCTTTAACTGTGTTTTATGAATTTTAGTTATTTTACTCTCATATGTTGGATTCATCAAAGCATCTTAATGGATTCATTGAATAAGGCTTATTTGTCAAGAGTAAATGAGCATTACAGAGTTACATTTGTTAAGTTTTACTGGATATTTACATAGAGAGCAGACAGTGTCATCAACATAACAGCTAACCAGAAAGGGGGCCTAGAATAAAGCCTTGTGGCACAGCCCTTCAGTGATCAGCAGGGCTCCACACACTTACCAGCATCCCTCTCAAAGGTGATTATGTGCATTTAAAGGCTTCTTATAGATATGTGAATACACAAGCACAGATGATCTTAATGCCTGATCTAAACAGTCGAGATGTAACGATCAACTCTAAAAGCATGACACACTTTCCCCAATCACTTGTGTTCGTCCTCTTTATCTTGCTCCTGCCCAGAGCTACAGATGTGGTTTGCCATGTTTGGAAACTAAAAAGCAAAAAAAAAAGAACAGTGGAAGCAGGTAAAAGTCCTCCAAGTCTCTGAGTATTTACTCTCCAATTCACTGCGCTGTGGTCAAGTAAATTGACTTGACTACAAAAAACAAATGGCAAGAAACACACAAGGCAGGAGCGAGCTGCTGCCACAAGGTTATCACCTACTACAGCTCCAGCGGCACTCCATGTACGGGTGTTTGACAAGATTCAATGGCATCTCCATTGTCTCTGATTGAGTACTGTCCTGAATGGGAATTGCTAAATTAGGTGGGGCTAAACAGTAGACTGTGCATCCATGATAAGGCTTCTCTCTCTCTCTCTCTCTCTCTTTTCTTTTTTTTCTTTTTTAAATGAACCGTCTATAAATATGACAATGCAATAGGCAACCAAGTCTTGGATTAGAGATGCCTTTCATCTGGGACTTTGCATTGGTAGAAAAGTGAATACAAGACTTCAATTGGCACCAATAAAGCAGAATTCTGGATTACATGCACTATCACTTATACTGAAGGATATGTAAGGATTAGTCTAATTCTATGTTGCAGAGATCTATCCAGCAGGGGATTTGTCCATCAAGCCTTAGAAACACAAATACATTGCAGAGTGCTGTTTGTGGATGAGGTGTTAATATCACGGGGCACCGACACAGATTTAGGCTGCTTTTGTGCTTAAGTGATGTACATACAGTTTGATTTCTAAATTAGTTAATTTAATTACTGCTTTTTTTGTATTCCATTTAAATTTCTACAATACTGATTTTGTTATTGAAACAAATTATTGAAGACATTTTTTTTTCTCATATATATACACAAATATTTTATGTCTTAGTTATTCAATTATTTCCTTTTTTAAATTTAATGTTTAAATACTATTGCCTGTATACTGAGGACATTTAACTGGAGTCGAATTCCTTGTTTGTCAACACATACTTGGCCATTAAAGCATATATTACAAAACAAATGCATTAGAAGAAATTAAAGGCAAAGATGAGCTCGATTCAGGGATGAAATCTCATCTGATATTTTCCAACAACTAAAATATGTGAATGTGCATATATGATGTATATCTTTGAAAACAGAAGGACAATCAGAAGGAGTTTTCAAGTTCACATTCACTTTAGAGATCATTGTTTGTTGCATGTATATTCATATGATTAAGATAATGGCAGTAAACCAGGAGGTCAGTTGGCTTCTTATAACTTTTGACACTCAAAATATTGTAAACTGTAACTTTCGAAAACCATCAAACTCTCTCCAGACTGAAAAAGTACTTTTTCATTCTGGAGAGACCTTTTAAGAGAAAAAAAGACTATGAGAAATTTTGAACTAGGATATCTTATTTGTCAACAAAAGGAATAGACTTTGGTGATTGGACCCAGGCAGGAAGTAGGTCACCATGGGAAGCAGTCTGACGAATTAGATGTTTCCAGTACAATGAGACTCCCTGTGGAGCCTAGACACTGGTGGTGGTAGTTAGGGAAATCGAGCTTGATGTGGTGCAACTTCACTCGAGGGAAACTGATTGGAGGGCTGATTGCATCGACAGTTGAGGTGGTGGCAGGGATGAGGTGGGTTGGAAAGGGTTTAGGGTGCTGAGATGACAGCTGAATGCAGTCAAGAGAGACAGAGAGAGAACACGTTTAACATTTGACAGCTTGCAAATGATCGGCTAGAGGATAGAGGAGACTGTGCTTGTGACTCAGAGGGCAGGCGGAAAGACATAGTCTTCCTGACTGAATTTTCTGAGCTCCATACTATCTGGAAATATTCTGCACCAGCTAACCCTTTGTTTACATGCACAGTTCACAGATGCACACTGTGTTTGCTAAGACCACATCGATGACAGACAGTCCGTCCGTCAGTCCGTCAGTCAGTAACTTGCACTTTTGGTCTGTAAGTCAAACAGTTTAGTGGTTAGCCAGCCAAACAGAGTCACTCATTCGTGCATGCATTCAGTCCGGCTGTCAGTCAGTCAGAAAGCCTTCTGCCTTCCAGTCAGTGAATGTAGAACATCAAAAGGATGGAGCCTCACACTGGGTGCCTAGTGTGAATGCTCTATGAGCAGAATAATGCGATTAGGGTAGACTGTGTGATATTTCAATCGGTTAGCACCCTGCAGCCAGATGGGAAACATGTTATGAATATGAAACGCTGCTTAAGAGGTCTTCTGGATTGACTGGCTTTACATGGAAACGTAAAATCTTTAGCCCATTTGTGTCCCATCACCCCATTTAACCCAACAATTAGCCCAGAACTCATCGCCTTTATGGTTGTCTGTGATTCCCACTGGGAAAAAAAAACAAGCTAAAAAAAATAAAGACAGGGTCCTTTTTGGGTGACTACCAACAGTCCATTATAGCCAAATATTATATTCTGTTTCTAATGGCACAACATCTTATACACAGATTTCAATGTGCATTAGAAAACTAAAGATTTTTCTTTTGTCAGGGATGCTGAGATGCAAGATCATTTTTTTCTTCATGACTTAGTGTTTTTATTCTCTTTTGAACATTCAATCAGCCATCACATGCTGAGAGTTTTTTCTTTGTAGGCCCTCAGTTTGTTTCAGTGTTATGTGCGCCACATTTTCACCTCAATCAGGCCATACAGCAGTTCTCCCCAGTGAGCAGGAGATAAAGAGAGAGAGAGCGAGAGAGCAAAAAAGCGTACAAAGAGAAGGGGTTTGTAGAAGTCTGAGAGAGAAAGAGAGAGAAAGAGAGAGATTACAGAGATGAGAAGAGGCAGTAGATATTCTACTCATGTCGCGCCTTTCTTGGTGGGTGTCTCGTCTTCTCAGAGGTCTGTGCCAGGGAGGAAAAGTCATGTTCTGGTGTCAGAGGTTCTTACAGGCGTCACTGGAATTGAAACCCAAATTATTTATGACTCGACGGAAAGGTGGCTGTGGCAGCCGCTGATGCTGTCTCCATCCCAATCATTTGCAACAAAGAGTGTGCAAATTTATACCGCAGGCTCGATGTCAATATTGCTAGAAGGCACGACACCTGAGGGACAGAACGGAGACAGAAGCAGACAACAAATGTGAAAAAGTTGGACATAATTCAGCACAGTTTATCATATTTGGCCTCTGTGGGAAAAGCAATGCATCAGAGTGGAAAGTAACCAAACCTTTATTGTTCAGAGATGCTCTGCTGTATTTATGCAAATGGTCAATTTGATAAAACCTCAGTGAGACTGCAAAACTTGTGTGTGGATCCTTGTTCAAACTCAGATACGACAGATAATAATTTCAGTCTAGCCAGTGTATTCATCCAAAAAAATGTATTGTATAAAAATGAATAAAATCATTTATATTGATTATTTTAATATTTATATAATCACTCTCATTGTTTGTTGTTTGTAATGACTGTGTAACTTGTATCCGGATTTGTCATCAGGGGTGCTCAATCTGGTTAATTAACCGCCAAGTTTATTACAACACCGCGGGACATTCCTCGCGTGTTTTCTGAAGCTCTTTAACGTGCTGTGAAGTTGTAACACAAAAGCCTTTCATTGTCTCCACAAAGAGGTTCTTAAACTCATCGTTTTCCTTCTGGTTCAGCTGAAGAATAAATGGAAAGATCATTGAATAACCCGCTCTGTTAATTGAGTTATGCTTAGTATAATTACAAGTAACGTGTAAGGGTGTCGGTGTGGGGGGAGAGAAGCCAAAACAAAACAATGAGTAAACCAGTAATGGCAGCATGACCTTATATCAGGTGAAAGGACTCGATTACAGGTTAAGTAAAGGCACTTTGTGACAATACAACATTTTACTAACACAGCCATTTTGCTTGGAAGTTCACTAGTGTTTGTGTGTGTGTGTGTGTGTGTGTGTGTGTGTGTGTGTGTGTGTGTGTGCGTGCGCTTGTATGCATTCTTCCCTCACATTAGTTTGTGAAAGAGGAAATTGTTAATTTAAATCATTTGAATACAGTATTATTATCAGACTCTTATGAATATTCAATTGGGCACAGCTCTCATGCGCACAAATCAACAGCAGCAATTACCACTGTGAATGATAAATTGTTGCTGGTGATAATAGGGGAAAATATTACTTAGGCTGAATGTTAACTCGCGCAACACAAGCGCATTCACCTTCTGTCGAATGTTTGTGATGGGAATGATTGGACTGGACAATAAGATTTCTGGTTTGGATCCCTGAACAGTGGACAGATGTTTCCACGTGTAATAATTATTCATAACAATTGTTAGTAATTATGAATGCAGACTTTTAGTATTCAACATATAGTTCGTCCACAAGAGAACAGTGAGAGTCCATTTGCCATTTGCAAAATCCCAACCCTATTATATATGACACTGCAGTTTTAGATAATAATAACAAAAAAAAAATCAAAATAAGATCTAACATGTATATTTATGGTTACAAAATGAGATATACGGTTTTCAATCAGATCAAACTCTCGAATGTCAATATCAGAAGGGGCTGAAAATAGCATCTGCGTTGCTTTAATCTCTATATTCTCTGAAGACCACTTTGACCACATTGAGTCATAGAAACTAGCACTCACCTGGATTGACAGTTTGATGTGAAAAGCACTTCTGCTCTCCCTCCTTTTCGTCCTACTTGCTCTCCATGCCCTATTCATTTCTGCCCGTTCCCTCTCCCTCCCTGTTTTCGGTCCCCCTTCCTCTGTCATGTTATGAGCACCGACATGAGAGATCAGGTCCCTGAACAGTTGTTTGAGCCCTTTTTACGACCACCCCTCATAAATGTTTCTGGGATGGAGAGGCCAGTTGATTCTTAAAAGATTAAAACAAGTATGAAATGTGGGAATGCTGTGTTGCAGTGATTTAATGGAAAAGGCAATCCGGCAGGGGACTGGGAGAGGAGAGACGCTGGAGAGTGTTAGTGGTTTTGAGAGACAATGATGTAGAGCCAGAGCCTCAAAGAGATTGCACAGTTTAGAAGGAAACATTTGGTCTGAGTCGGAGAGGGATGGAGAAGGAGAGGTGGAGAGGTCATTTCTCCTCCTGAGCACATCCATTTCACAGTGTTTTCCCTCCGACTCTCCCTCCGGACATCACCTCTCCTCCCCTTCAAGCGATTATCCCTCCATTGGCCATTATATATGTGGCAAAAAGCCTTCGCTTACACACATACTTATCACGTCTGTGCACTCACACTGCAAAAAGAGACTGCAGGCTTCCCATGACGACCATTAGTGAAAGCCAGAGATTTTCAAGTGCTGCTGACTGCAGATATAGTGTGGTGTATATAGAGTATCTGCCACGTCTACTGACATTTATTCATACTGTTGTCAATACCTATTGTAAGGTAACGATTAGGAGCCTGAAGCCACACAAGGCTGGGTAGCATCCCATTCATCCTCTAGGACGATGGGAGAACTGGAGCGGGATGGAGTTGCTTGTAGCGAAGGATAGGGAAACGGTATCGTGAGCATGGTGATAAATTTAGTCCTGTAATTTAGAATTTATTGCACATGAAATTAATCTCATCAACCACACTGTGTTCTTTTAAATCCATGCAATGTTATGGATCTTAATGGATTGATTATCATTTTTTTTCTCGTCGAAAAAACAATTATCATTGTTTGTGTGATTAAATGCTGTCCACTGGCAATCCCATGATGCCTTGGGTTGAGTATGATGCCCAAGCAGAGGCTGTGGTGATGGCTTGTGGACTGATCTGAAACAGAGTTTGGCAGGTCTTTTCAGGAAAATCAGTGGGATGAATAAGGATAATGCTGCTTTCTATGAAACATTACCTTGTTCCGGTGAGTCAGCTACACTCACAATCACATTCATGAGTTGCAAACGGATGTGTTCAGTTTGTTCAGTTTACCGTTCACCAAAAATATGAGCGTGTTCAATGAAAATGCTCTTTTACTGCCAAGTTGTGACCCTAAAACAGAGCAACATTTGGATTTTGTCTACAGTTACACCCTTAGAGAGATTATTTTTATTTTTTTTTTTTACAAAAAAAATAAGCTATCTAATCCTTATTGTTTGCTGACCATCAAAATGTAAATCATGCTTGGACTACTCTGCAGACTTTACCTTTCTTTTACCATTAAATGGTCACCACATCTGCTCCAATTTATATTACTGGCACAACTGTATAGTTAGCAGGACATCCGGCTGATATGTAGGGATATTTTTAGCAACTATGCAGATATCAGTGATGACGCTGAAAATCCTCTACTGTGGGGCGGGGGGGCTCTGCTTTCTTTATAATGACAAAACATTTTTTGGCAGTTTCATACGTGACTCATCGGGTTAAGAGCTTTTCCTGGAAAATGCGGCACATGGGCATTTTCAAAAAGTAAGTCAGTCAGGAAGGGACATTCACTGTGCCGGCAAAAATAAAAACTGGCTCGTGTTTGCCAGCAGCGATGTCACCTCACTTCCATGATATACTCCCCCCCTCCTTTTTTTTCCCTAGTGGAGCAAAACCATGCCAACATTGACAACACAGGTTGCTGATAAGCAATAAGAAGAATGACTGATGTATGCAGCCAGACCAGTCAGAAATAATCCCAATCGTGCACATGTGGAAGGTCAGATACAACGCTTGTGACAGCAGTTTTACCACCCTTCATTTTGACGGAGGTTCTAGATAATCCATTACGATCACTATGTTAGTAATGATTAGTATTGACCTTGTCCTCTGCAGGAGATGACTGGACCAGAACAATGCACTAAGAGCACTCCCAGCCTTTGCGGAGCCTCTATAACGTTTTGCCTCAAGGTCTCATTCCCCGTCTAACATAGCTTTTATTATCTGCCTTTTTTTTTCTTTCTGTTATGCGATGGTTGTGATCTCTCCAGTCAACTAAGTAATCAACATGCTGTTTTAAAGATGCTTTTCAATCATATAACCCTACGAGGTGTAGCTAGTCTTTGTCTCTGTGTGAGTAGTTCTGTAGCATGTTTTTTCATTTCATTTGTTTTTCATAAATATGAACTGAATCTTTTAAATGGTGATATTTTTATGCACATATTAACCCTAGCACACCTTTCATCGTGTTGCTGCTGTCTGAGTTGCGTGGGTCTGACGTCATTGAAGGTAGACATATTTCCCTGCTCCTATGCCTGTCTTTTTTTTTGTTTTGTTTTCAATAGGCAGGTTTTGGGGTGATTTTAACCTGACATTAGTGATAACGGGCAAAAAATGTTTAGGTTTTTTTTTTTTTTTTTTTTTTACCAAGGTCAGGGACTGTGCCTTCGCCGGACAAGGCTTGCATGTTCTAGGAATGGGTGAACCAATAGAAGTTCCCAACTCACCCAATTTATTTTTTTAGTAAGTGTTCATCAACAATTTCCTAATTTTTCTCTAATTTTAGAACCATTTAAAGGCTCCCACCATAATACCTTTTTGGTGTTATGAGATTCTGTACAAGGGGAAGGAGTACTTTAGTTTGCCATGTATTGTTGTACTTTCACATATTTTGATGGGAAGTATATTTTATTGTGTATATTATGTTGACGTTAGTGATGGTGTTAGAAAACTGTACATTAGTCTAGTCTAGTGTTAAAGAAGTTTGGCCATGTATCCATATTGCTATATAGTAATGTAATCATGTTTTTCAGTCATCTCTTAAAACACATTCACCTGCTTTGACCTCATTATTTTTATGCTTCAATCAATGTTTTAAATTGTTACAAAGGAGTAAAGACACAAGTGCAAAGAGGTGTTAAGTATGCATAAACAAATCCTCAATTTACATATTTGAAATTGAAAACTCTCCTCTGTTGTGTTGTCTCTTTGTGAAGCACATGCAGTGAAGAAGGTACGCATATTTTTAATGAGAAAAAATGAAAGCCATGTGTTTGGGTCAAGAGGCTTCATTCAGCGGAACATCAACAATCCCACTCATTCAAAGAGTCATTGATATTTGTTTGTTATCAAGATGAGTTGGGAGACTTTGACAAAAGAGGATATATATATATATATATATATATATATATATATATATATATATATATATATATATATACAGCTCTTTGAGCTGTGAGGAGGAGTATTGAGTCAAAGAGCAGGTTGCGGATGCTCGGTCTATCCCATCAACTCACTGTCCTGTTACAAGCTCAATATTTCCACTCCATTAAAAAAAAAAAAAAAAAAAGGAAAAAAAGCAAAAGGAGCAGATGTAGTTGCTGACCATCTCTGAAACAGCAACTTTGCAGTTTATAGAATAAGTTGCTGCTATAATACCTGTGCCTTCGCTTTGTTGTTGTTGAGACTTCCAGCTATTTTAATACAAAATGGGCTCGATTGGATACGCTTGCTTAATAGAATTAGGAGGCTACTTAAACCTTCTGCTTGGGTATATTACTGTTTGACTAATTAATAAAGGTGCAGTCATGTGAAGCTTACGCCTAATCAATTGAATGTGAACTCTGCATGCTTGATTATGCTTTGTAATAATTGTAGCTCATGACACACATCTCCCATCTGAATGTTTCTGACTAACTTCTTACTCATACTTACTTGAAAAAAAAGTCTGAATGTTAAAGTGGTCGTGCAGCAGTTGTAAATCACGTCAAACATTTTGATATTGACTCGCTGTAGCATCCATACATCATACATATTCCACGCTAGTTAGCCCTGCGATCAGACCGATTGATTACAGTTACACAGCTGACTGATCAATCACTTCCTGGTGGTCATTTTTCAAAGACTTTGGCACAGGTCAATACATGTTTGATAGATGAGAGAGCTCGTTCTTGATTTCAAACGGGGCTCGGACCGTGATGCGCTCTCCTGGGCCTCAGTGGTTGAGAGGATGATAATGTGCTCAGATTTGTTTATCGTTGGCAGCTGGGATCGCCTCAGTGCCTCCATGTTTCATGACCGTCAGAACCAGCCAAATGTTTAACAGTCAAATATGCACGAGGTGCTGTCCGCCCAGTTGTTTCCTCCACCTGTCTGGAAAGCTGGGAAAACATGAGATTCGAAGCACAGTTATTGTGTTGTACCAGGTTTTGTTTTCATGGTTATTTCTTACTTCGGCATTTCAGATTTACTTGTCCCTCCAAGAGGTTATGTTCTCACCTGGATGTGTTGGTTTGTTGGTTGTCTGCAGAATTGCACAGAATTAAAAAAAAATAAATAAATAAATAAAATATCAGCTGCATTCATATTCAGATTTCTGTTTGTATGGATAAGTAGCCTCTCAACTCCAGTTCCAGTCCCTCTGTCACAAGTTGCCATCTGGACTGTAAACAATGACTGACACGCAGAAGGGGAAGTCTTGGAAGTCTTGGCCCGGCTCTCGCTGTCTGTTTTCCAGATATCCACTGGCTAACGGCCTCGAAACATTTGCCGCTGCCCACAGAGACTTTATCTTAATCGGCTTTCATCTGATGACAATTCAGCCAATCGCATTCTTTTATCACTGACCTTGTCCCTTGAGTTTTCAAAATGTAGAAAGTAAAAAATAAAAAAAATGACGGTACACTTTCACCTCCACCTCCACCTCACGGCCACGCTGACCTAACCCACGGCACATCTTGCTGACTCTTGCAGGCTAAATGGTTTTGAAATCGACTTTACTTTTTCTCCCGTCAGCTGGCTGTGGTGCCCGTGTACTACACTAACATATTGATAGTGCAGACAGGAGTCTTGCCAAAAAAAATGAGAAAATGTCTCTTCATTGATTTTTGGGTCCGTCTGAGACTGCACGACGAAATCCATTCAAAGGAAAAATAAGTTTTTTTTTTTTTTTTATTGTTTATTGTTACTATATTGTGGGTTCTGACAATGTGAGTGGCTGCAGCGAGACAAGTCGGAGTCAGAGAACACCCACTACCAGACAGAGCTGCTGGTGTGACTGTTATTGCCATGTCACCCAGGAAATGACGAGGTCCCAGAGATATTAACTGCTGCGGAAATGACAGGTAGAGTGGTTTTTGAACTGAAGGTCCAGCGTCGTGTTGCCGTCCTTGGGTGGAGAGTGAGAGTTTTACTGGGAAGCAAGAGAGCAAAACTGAACGAGACGCATTTCTTTTTTTTTTTTTCTTTTTTTTTTTTAGATGGACAGTCAGAGGAATAAGTTGCCCAAAACTGCTTAAGGGGTAAATAAAGACCATCAATTTCGCAGTGAGAGGAAAAAAAAATGGATTGTATGAGTGAGCAGAAGAGTAGAAACTAGAGGAAGAGGAGGATGAGAGAGATTGATGTGGCCCGATCTATAGGTGGCTAGTGTACAGGTTCCCAGGAAATTATCGATTTGAGGCCAGCATTGATCCTGACACCGTAAATAAACACCTCCAAATTTATGCAAGCAGAGTCAGCTAAGAACTAAAGGGCAGGGAAGAGAAATGTCCTTGGAGGTATCAGCGGTGGAGTTGAGAATCAAACACATCTTTCTTTGTGTGTGTGTTGAGCCAAGGATGTTCACCAGAGTAAAGGCAAAGTCCAGCGTCGTGAAACCAAATGGCTTGTAATTATCACGGCATGATTTCTTGCCGAGCAAATTAAGGGTTACTCGGAATTCATACCAACAGATTTTCTTCCTAGAAATATAATAATCTCACTGTGAGATTTCCAATTTAGTCTTGCAAACACAGAGAGTGTGAAGCACTGCCTAAGCACTGAACTTATGAAGAATGACTTCATCACACAACCTGCTGGGATAGTCATACCCATTTTTTTCCCCCCTCTCTCTCTATCCGTCTAATTGTTTCCTTATTGTCGACAGTGCATGCTAGACGTCTCGTAAGCAAATACTTTCCGTGGGATTCCAACAGTAATGCTATACATTAAAGGCTTCCCTAAATCCTCGAGTGCCTCTGCTGTGAATACATCTTCAACGAGTACGTAAAGTGGGTCGGCGCTGCCAGTGGATGGTTATGAGATTACATTTAAGGAGGCGCTGTTGGTAGTGGAAGGAATGTTAGGACAGAGTGGCTTTGGGGGAAATACTTAAAACAATGTCTGCGTCCCTTTGTGTCACAGTTTTGTGAGTGAGTCTCGTAGACTCTGCGATGGATCAGAACCCAGACAGCTGATAGTAAACGATGTGCTCTTTGCCTCAAGTTGATAAAGTGCTCCTCAATCATGTTTCAAAGTGCACATAAGGACCGCATGAACCCATCACTCCTGCAGAGGATCTCCGAATCATTAGTTCCAAAAAAGAGCAATTTCATTCAGTTTCATCATCCCAAGGCAATCCCACTGTGTGTGTGTGTGTGTGTGTTTGGCACACATGCAAGCAGTTTTTCAAGCACCCCCCTTTCCACCATTACAGTTTTGGAGATCAGGGAAAGCAACACTGCGCAGTAACAGCACTCGCGAGTGAGCGAGAGGATAACAAAGAGAATCTGCAACATCAACTTTTAACCTCGACCAGGGGAGCTTGTCCTTGCCGAACCCTTTTTATCCTCCTTGAGAACTCAGAACTGGGGACATTTAATGCACTTCAGGTCTATTGTTGCAGTCACCTGTATGAAGATTTATGGAAGCAGCACGAGAGGTCACGTCAGCACTTTACAACCTTGGTTTGATGTCCACACATGGCGAGTAATACACACAAAAACACACTCACACACCCCACACACACACATACATAAATAGACATGCACACACAGTAGTTCAAAACAGCACAGGGTCCCACAGTGAAAGATGCAGGCTCAGCTTTTTTAGCTAATGCTATTTGTTAAACTCCAGACTGTGTCCCCAACTGTAGATTTCCCCAGAGGGATGACTGAAAACAAACGCCACTGAACCGCAGCACAGTGAAGCATATATATATTTTTTTTAATTTCCCCCCTTTCTCTTCTTGGATAACTGACATATGAAGCTCCTCTTTTGAAATTCACATCTCTTTTATCCCTTCAACACTCACCCATAAAAGAATAACATTTCAAACTATGTTTTTGAATTGAATTTTTTTTTTTTTACTCTTCCCTTCAAATGGACTTTCTAAATCAAAAGCTGTTGTAGGCTACCTCTCAAATGGTCAACGATGTCAGTGTTTTGATGATAATGTACAAAATGAAGCTGAGGCTTCTCCTTTGTTTCTTTGTGTTTATAGCACCCCTTTTTTTTCTTTCTTTCTTTCTTTTTTTTTTTTTTCTATTTCGAGTGTTATTCAAGCCAGTACGAATATAGGTAGCCAGACAACATAAACGCTAAAATGGACACATAATCGCTACTTTCTCTCACTTTCCCTTCTGGACCTTGTAATTCACACTCACACATGACAAGCATTCAGAAGCCCTCTCTGCTCTTAGCATTTGGCAGAGACACACTGACGAGTCGTCGTTAATCAGATATATAGCTACGACCAGGAAGTGAGACCTGGAACGGTCCCACGTGCCTCTCCACGCTTAATGGCCACTTCCACGACGTAACGGAGAGACACGGAGAATGAAGTGCTACAGTTCCACCGAGCAAACTGCAAAACTCACCGTGCCCATGAAACCTGGAAACATCAAGTATGTCGCGTTAGGAGGGAGGAGGGGGAAGTTTTAAAGACCGTCCCTGTCAGAGACTCACACTCGTTTATAGAGAGAAACCCAGGGGGGATCTGCCCAAGAATTATTTTTTCTAGGAGGCTTTTATGAATTTGACAGACTAGTATTTTGGTATGTAAAGCGTGACAAA